>MU226250.1:384480-394889 GCA_018584345.1 Thuja plicata
TATGATTTGATCAAGGAAATTGATATAATTGATATTGTTGATATTTGAAAATATTGATTCAGGGATTTGATAAATTGAGAAATGGGGCCCAAAGTCTAGGCGACCATTTTAGGGTGCATACACTATCCATAGCTAACATCCCAACCTAACCATGAAGTAAACTATAATCCTAAACATAAACAAACCCTAACCATAACTATAATCCTAACCCTGAACCTAATCCCAAGGGTAGCCATGATGTCAATCCTAACCCCAACAAAAATTTGAACCACAACCATCAACCTTAACCAAAATCTGAACCATAAGCATCAACCTCAGCCCTAATTGTAAGCATAATCCTTATCGTGATGAAAAAGCCTAACCCTAACATTGACCCTAATCCTAATCTTGAACTTAAATATATCATAATTGTGATATTACTATTGAGTTTCAACTATTTAGGTTTTGATTCAAACTCATTGAATGACCCATGATTGCAATATCACAATTTGAGTTGCCTTGGAAAGTATCTCCTAATCAGCTATCATAATCTTTATTTTATCATAATTGTAATCCTAACCCCAACCCTACCCCTTATACTAACCCTAACCATAATTATAACCCTTACCCTTACCCTAACTTTGATTAACCCATATACATAATTCTCACCCTAATGTTAAACTCTAATTGTGATCATAAACCTAACCTTAACACTAAACCTTAACCCTAACTATAATTCTAAAGCATAAACCCAACCTTAACCCTAACCCTAACCTTTTTAACATTAATCCCTATGGTAACCTAAATTTGATGTAAGCTCTAAACATAATCCTAACCATAAGAAAATTCGAGTCCTAACCATAAACCTAACCCTAACATTAAACCTGAACTCTAAATCCTAATTCAGATTATAACCCTAACTATAAGCCTAAACCCTATTCATAACCATAATCATACTCATCAAATGCTAAACCCTAAAAATACATGCTAAAACCTAGCCATAAATGGAAAACCGTAAACCTGATGTTGTACCTAAACCATAAACCTGATGTTGTACCTAAACATGATATAAATACTAACCCTAACCCTAATTATATTAATTTATTCAACTTATAACACTAAACCCTAACCCTAATATTAACCCCAACCATACGTCTAAACCCTAATCCTAACCATAATCATAAACCTAAACCAAATCCTAACCGTAATGGTAATCTTAACCTTAATTGTAACCTTGACCCTAACCCTAACCCTAACCCTAACCCAAACCATAAGCCTAACCAGATATAAACGTTCACCCTTAACCTAATTATAATTCCAATCCCAACCCTAATAGTAATCCTAACCCTGCCCTTAACACTGACCAATAGCCTATTCCTAACCTAAAACCTATTATACTTATAATCTAAACCCTAACCTTAACCCTGACCCTAACCATAATTCTACTCCTAACCATTGCCATTAACCCAACCTAAACACTAAACCCTAACCCTAATCATAATAATACATCTAAATCAAACTCTGATCCTAATGATAACCCTTGCCATGATATAAACTATACACCTAATGGTAACCTTAACCATGATATATACTATAACCCTAAATGCTAACCAAAATCATATTTATTTATTAAATGTATTACGTGCGCCGTGGCTGCTACTAGCAAATATATTATCTATATAAAATACGCCAGATGTATCGAGGCATTTAATTTTTTCATCATTCACCTTTAATAAAAATTAAAGTTGAGCCTCGATACATCTTGACATATTTTATATAGAGAATATATTTACTAGTTTAATATAATTAATAAAAAATAATAATTAATAACGATTTCAATCCTACACACTACCAATTAAAAAATTCCATAGATTTTTAATCACTTACATAGAGATAAAAATTTCACCATAAAAAATACTTCTTTCTAATAAATTTTTACTGTAATTAGAAAACAATAAGCATGCCCTTCGAACCCATAATTGCAATTGTTGACTTAGGTAATTACTAATAAACAATAAACATGAAGCATGCCCTTTGAACCCATAACTCCAATTGCTGATTTAGGTAATTACCAATAAATTTACTGGGGCCGTTTGGGCGCTGGAATACCAAACGCTCGATATGGTCAATTCTGGAAGATGCTACAATTTTGGAAGATACATATCCTGGAAATGATTTCCGGAATATGGGCTGGACCCGTTTGGTTCACTCGGAAGTTGACTGAGAAGATGCATAAATAATTTTAATTGTTTATTTCTTATTTTTTTTAATACAGTATGTATGTGTGTATATACACACATATGTGTATTTATACATACACACATGTGTATTTATACATGTGTGTATATATACACATATGTGTGTATACACATACACACATATACACACACTTGTGTATATATACATATTTATACATATACACACATACACACATATACACATGTGTATATGTATATATACATGTGTATATATTCACACATGTATATATATACATACATATATGTATATATACACATGTTTACACACACATACACACACATATATATACATGTGTATATACACATACATACATGTGTGTATATATATACACATGTATATATATACACACATGTATGTGTATATATATGTGTGTGTACACACATATACACATATACACACACATTTGTGTATATATACACATACGCACATATACACACATACATGTATATACATGTGTGTATATATACATGTGTTTATATATATATATATATATATATATATATATATATATATATATACACACATATATGTGTATATACACATATGTATATACATATATACACGTGTATATATATTATATATATACACACATGTATGTGTGTGCATATATATGCGTGTGTGTACACATATACACATATACACACATGTGTATATACACACACATACACACATTTGTATATATACACATACATATATATGTGTGTGTGTATATATACATGTATGTGTTATATATACCCATGTATATATATACACATATGTGTACACACACGCACACACACACACACACACACACACATATATACACATATACACACATTTACACACCTATCATGTCACGGATCTGACGAGATATTAAATTTGCTTTTGTAAAAATTGGAATT
This sequence comes from Thuja plicata, assembly GCA_018584345.1. NCBI lineage: Eukaryota > Viridiplantae > Streptophyta > Pinopsida > Cupressales > Cupressaceae > Thuja > Thuja plicata. The sequence continues at coordinate 387,600 of MU226250.1, forward strand.
GGAATTCGAAATTCCAATTCCACCTATTTATGTGGAAGCATTTTGAGACAAAATTAGAATTTTGTAATTCCAATTCCATTTTTACTCAAGAACCCAAACATAAAATTTGGCATTATGCAGAATTAGATAATGTCAATTCCGGTCTAATTCCACCACAAACTGGCCCTCAAACCCATAACTCCAATTGCTGATTTAATTACCAATAAACAAATTTATAAACTTCAAATTTCTTTTCTGATACTCTTCCCCAAAATTTTTCTACCCAGTTCGTGTGGGTATCAATCCCTTTCTTTTGACATATCTTCTATGGTTTGATGTGCTTATCCGTGCCATACATTACAAAAGTCTGGTTTGTCTCAAGGAAGTACATTACCTAATCATTATGAAAACTCGACTACTTTGCCACCGATTTTCCTCAACGCCATGGATTTCTCCTCTGCAATTCGTATCAGGTTCGAAGGGCGCATCAAAATCCCTAAATTTAGAGCCTCGCAGGGCTGAAAATAATGCCCAATTGCCTAGAAAACCTCGATATGTTCGCCACACTGACGTGGTTAATTCAATATTGGCAGAACCAGACCTTCAAAAATCCCTCAACATCTTCAACAGCGCCGCAAGACAGCCAGGATTTTACCACAACCATGCGACATACAATGTTATTATCAACAAACTCGGCCGCGGGAAAAAATTCAAAGCGGCCGAAAAACTCATGCAGCAAATGTCAATCAACGGCTGTAGAGTCTACGAGGGCCTTTTTCTTAATTTAATGAAGCTTTATTGCATGGCTGCAATGCCAGAAAAATCAGTCGAGACGTTCTACAGGATGAAGGATTTCAACTGCAAACCCTCGATGAAGGCTTTGTGTACTCTGTTTAATCTGTTGGTTGAAGGGGGCCATCTAAATTTGGCTGAGGAAGTCTTTGCGGGTATGGAAAATATGAGGTTGGTTCCCAATGCTTGTATTTTTAACACTTTTATGAAATTTCATTGCAAGAATGGGAATATTGATAGGGCATTTGAGATTTTGGATAGAATGGAGAAGACCATGTGTGCTCCTAATGTAATTACTTATTCTACTTTGATGGGTGGGCTATGCCGGGTGGGGAAGTTAAAGGAAGCTTTTAGGGCTTTTGATGAAATGCTGGGGAAGGGAATTGAGGCCGATCCTCAGGCATATGATGTTTTAATTAATGGGTTTTGTAGGAAAGGGGATGTCAATGGGGCTAAGAAGATTTTTGATTTCATGAAGAGGAATGGGTGTAACCCTAATTTGGTGAATTTTACATCTCTTATTAAGGGCCTATGCCAGGATGGGAGGTTAGAGGAGGCTTCTGAGGTTTTTGATGAAATGAAAGTTGCCAATTGCTCGCCTGATGCAGTGACTTATACGATTTTGATTGATGGTTTTTGCAAAGCGGGTAGGATTGAGGAAGGCAAGAGAATGTTGGTGAAGATGAGGGAAGGCGGGTGCATGCCAGATTCTGTTACTTTTAATGTACTGATTGGAGGCTTATGTAGGGATTGTAAATTTGAGGAGGCTTTCACGGTCTTAGATGAGATGGCATCTTGCGGATGTTCTCCAAACAAGGCAAGCTATAGGATTATTCTTGATTATCTCTGTAAGGAAGGAGAAGTCAAGAAAGGTCTGGTGGTTCTCGAAGAGATGTTCAAGAGAGGCTTCATGCCTCATTTTGATACCTCAAATGCATTGCTTGATGGTCTTGCAAATGCAGGCAGATTGTACGACTTGACAGAGACACTTGGTAGTTTAGTAGACAGGGGTTTTGCTCCTGCTGAAGGTACTTGGAATTGCCTCATTACGTCTGTTTGTAAAGAGAGGAAGTTACTTAAGGTCACTCAAATGCTTCAGAAAATATTGGAAGGAGAACGTTGATTTTGCTTTTCTAGTGAAATGCACCATTCTGCGCTGCTTGTCAGGTTATGGTTTTTGGGCTTGTCTACTACTTGATTAGAATGCCTTTCCCAGCAGCAAGTGGACGGCCTTTTCTTGCACTATTGCATGAATATATTGATCTGAATTCCATTGTAGATTGGTGAGTGACCTGGATACTTAGAGCGGGCTTTGTAAAGGGGGCCTTTAAGTACACAGGTCAAGCAGGTCAGACATGCTTGTAGTTGACCATTCCCGAAATTGTTATGCCATTTTTAAAATTGAAGTATTGTCATAGTTGAATGCGGTCAACGTCCTGAGAGCAAGATTTCAACCGCGATCAATTTTAATGAACTCCTTAAGTGCTAAACTGTGAACTCCTTACGAGATTTCAATTTCAAGGGAGCATGGGTCACGTGGGCGTCTGTAATCTACTACACCTGCATCTTGTTGCAAGCTCAAGTTTTCTGTAGTTTCTGCATCCCTTAGCAGGTGTCAATTCTCTATTCCCACTATACCTGATGTTTATGTGATGCAATTGCTCTAGCTGCTCAAATGAATTTCAGCCAATATAATACTACATCTGCTAAATATGAATATGGGTCAATGTGTTTTAGAAATAATTTCTTTTTCAATGTCGTAAAGTTTCAGAACTTTGTAACATCATTTTACAGGCTAACTTTGTAACAGGCTTGAAGATCTACTTCTTTAGGGTGTATTTTTTTGTCAATCCTATAGTAAGGGCCCTTTTTGGGGCTTAATTTGGATGCTCAGAAACTCTTCAAATATGGATGTGGCTTGGATCGATGTCTGAAAATGGCCCCTTGGAGCTAAGGACTGATTTCACCATCAAAAGGACACGCTTGGATTTGTGTTAGCACAAAAATTGAACAGCGCAAAGTTCATCCCAGTTCAAAAAACTATCTTCTTTGTATGGCTTTCTCTCTAGTCTTGAATTACCATCTTTAGCTATATAATATATAATCATTTATAAAACTTAGACGTTCCTGATTGAGAATGCAACATGATTCATGTCAACTGTTCACTCTCTTAGGTTTTGGTAGCAACTTCAATCCCTTTACAACTCCGACTGAGTTGAGTTTCTTTTTCACTTCCAGTAGTTAGCATTCATGTTACCAGGAATTGTGGTTATTGGTGTTAGCACAAAAATTGAACAGCTCAAAGTTCATATAATATATTCCCAGTTTTAAAAAATATCCTCTTTGGATGGCTTTCTCTTTTGTCTCCAATTACCATTTTTAGCTGTATAATATATAATCATTCATAAAACTTGGATGTTCCTGATTGAGTCTTGTTGTGACCTTTTTACACATCACTCCATTGCAAATGGGGACCCCCTCTTCTTGCTTTAAGCCTAGTCTTCTGGTTTTCATTCTTGGTAGTTTTTGGCTCAGTCCCCCAACGTTCCTCATGTTTCAAATGGGAATTGGTGTGAAATTGGCTAAGTCTAGAAGAGAAGTGTTTTCCACCTTTGGCTCCTAGAATGGAAATTGTGTGTTTGTTAGTGAATTAGGTCAAGTGAGAAGGAATTGAGCTCTTAGAGAGGATGCCAGTGAAGTTTTGAACATTTCGACATACTTGCTATTTTTAGAAATTTCATTTTTTAGTAAGTTTCACTGCATTCTAGAATGGACTTATTTTGAGTTTGGAAATACTTACTATTTTTAGTAAGTTTCATTGTGTCTCTGATTGGCCTAATTTTGTGTTTGAACAAACTATTTATAGTAAGTCTATTTTTAGCAGGTCATTGCGGGCAACTAATGAACACTGGTTGAAGAGGATGAAAATGGGTATCCAACAAAAAACAATTTGAAAAAGCACCCCCAGAAAAATAAGTTTGAAAAGAATCAAAAGCAAAAAAGCAGCTTAAAAAGTGAAAAAGCACTAAAAAGCATGCATATCTGCACAAATTTCAGAGGGGGTCAGTGCGCAAAGCGTTGCTCATTATTACAGAAGTTTGAGAACAGGGCAAATAACTTATATAGGGGGGACATGTTCAATTGTTGGGTGAGCTCCAATGTCGGAAAGCAATGCAAGTGAGCCGAGTTGGGAAAGCAATGCAAATGAGCCGAGTTGGGAAAGCACTGCAAGCGAGTTGAGTTGCAAAAGCAATGCAAGCGAGCTGAGTTGGGAAAGCAATACAAGTGAATGCAAGCGAGGCGAGTTGGGAAGGCAATGCAAGTGAATGCAAGCGAGTCAAGTTGGGAAAGCAATGCAAGCAAGCCGAGTTGGGAAAACATGAGAAATGAGTAAAAAATGACTAAGGATTGGATGAAGATGCATGGAGAAGCAACAAATTCCAGGAAGCCCAAGCTCAAAGAAAAGAGGAAAGTCAGCAAAAATCCGTCAAGTGCTGGAAATCCTCCTTCAATGCAGTGCTCAATTGCACCTTGGACGCAAACCCAAGGTAGACAAGCAAAAATCTGTGCAAGTGTTAAAAATCCTCCTGCAGTGATCCTTCTATAGTGCTCAATTGCCTAAGTGTTAAAAATCCTCTTGCAGTGCTCAATTTGTCTAAGTGTTAAAAATCCTCTTGCAATGCTCAATTGTGCAAGTGCTAAAAATCCTCCTACAATGCTCAATTGCCTAAGTGTTAAAAATCCTCTTGCAGTGCTCAATTTGCCTAAGTGTTAAAAATCCAAAACAAAAAAATTCACCATTATATGCTAGGAGCGCTCATGGGTGAGAATTCTAGAGAGAGAATTTCTAGAGGGAGGTGTATTTTTAGAGAGAAGGTGTGGAATTTTGAAGAAAAGGAATTCCGAAGTGGATTTGAAAAATCAAGAGAAGGCACGAGAATTTCGAAGAGAGAGAGTTTCTAGAGAGAAGGTTTTTGGAGAGGGGTCTGAGCTTTTAAGAAGGAAGTACATTTGCAGAGAGAGAAATATCAGAGAGAAATTTCAAAGAGATGAGGAAGAATTCCAGTTCTATACGTTGAAGAAAGACATTCAAGTTCCAAAATCTTAGTTCCAGTGTTGAAGACGTCCAAGTTTAAGGCAATCTAGTTCTAGGCATTCAACAATCAAAGTTCAAGTGCACATGTAGAAGGATGAATGGAACACCTTGAAGTTCCTTTGGAAATCCAAAGATCCTAGTCAAGAAAGAACAATGAGGACGAATTCCAATTCCAGATATTCAAGGAAGACATTTGAGTTTCTAAGATCCAATTCAAGTATGAAAGACTTCAACAATGACAGAACAGTAAACAAGAATGCCACTCAATCACCTTCCAAAGTTAACATATCCAGATTCTCTGCGTTGAAGGAAAGGAATAAATGACAAGCTATTCTCGACAGATGACATTTAATGCATAGTGGGCATTGATTTCACCCACTCTTCTGTTAAGTAGACTTACACAATGGGCATTTATTACCCCACTAAGAGAGTGGCTTTCTCTTGATTGGTCTGTGTGGACCCATTTATTAATTATTGATTCTCTCTTCTTGCCCTAACCCTAATCAAGGCCGAGGTGGAAAAATCTAGGCTGTTTTTTTTTGTTTCAGTCTTGACCACCCAATGTAATCTGAGACCTATATAAAGGGCGCACTTCTCATTTCTAAAAGAGCGAATTTTGAGATTGTTGCTAGGAGTTACCAAGATAGTAGAGTTTTCATTGTTGGTTTCATGGTGATTACTTGATGTATTTTGGTGCTTGCATGGTCTCGTTGTTCACTCACTTAGAGTAGATTTGTTAGATAAAGTGCTTTGATTCCAATGGAGAAATGTAATGGTGTCTGATGGATTTCGCTGACTCATACTTTTGGTAGCTTGTTGTTTGTAAGTTGTCGTGCAAAGTTAGTTTGAGCCCCCTTTTTATGGATTCTTAACTTCTATCATTAAACGTGCATTGTTCATTTTGGTGGTGTTCATTGTGATTTAGAAGATTGCACTAGTTCTTGCGGAGTTGTAGTTGATCTTTGCAAATCAGAGCTTGTTTATTGGGAGTTTGTCCACTAGAGCATTGTCCATTGATATCATTGTCCTTAGGAGTAGATTTAGATCCTTCTAATGCTTTCCCCTTTAATTTCAATTCATTTTAGTTGTGTTTGTTCGAAGAACTAGTATCATGAGACTGCAATATTCGATGGAGTTCCAACCAGCAGAGGTGAAGAATGATTTAAATGTAAGTCCCATCGTGATACCAGCATATCACATAAACCATTGAGCTTATCCATAGTTAAGAACTGACATAAAAGAACCTTGGAGTCTATTGTATGATCTTTTGCGATCTTAGGATACACATAATTTTGCTCAAGAGAGAATAAGATACTTTGGTATTTTACTCTATTGTTGGTATGGTCTTAAAACACACATCAACAAGTCTGCAACATGATTCACGTCAACCGTTCACTCTCTCGTGTTTTGGTAGGAACTTCGACCCCTTTACAGCTCCTACTTAGCTGAGTTTCATTTTCACTTCCAGTAGTTAGCGTTCATGTTACTAGGTGGTTGATCATTATTTGAAGCATTCCTTGAGTTGAGGAATGATGGGAGGGGCTAATCTGAATTCTAGATGATTGACGGTGGGAGGAAATTGAATTGGGTGATGATGAGTTCGACGATTCTATATTTATCTAATTATCTTTCAAGTTTCAGTTTTAGATTTTATCTTTAGATTTGCTTTTTATTTTTTTTAACCTTTAATTTTGCTTTTTATGGGTCAATGAGTTTGACTCAAAAAACTACACAGTTGAATCCTGATAGCAATATCACAACTCCCATTCTTCATAAATTTACTCCATGGAAATGAAGGGCACACCCATTGTACATCTATTTACTTGATGTAAATGAAGAATATAAATATTCAAATTGGGTAATGCTCCTTTGGTTTCTCTGTTCCAGTGCATTACTTTCTTATGTCACGTGTTTTGAATGGGTTTTATCAGCTGATCGATTTTCTGCATGGATCCCTCTAAGTGATATTACATTCCAGCAGCAGGTTCATATGGAAATGTGTATTTGTTTGGATGGCAGAAATCTAGTGGTTATATGCTCATGTTTGTCTGATATAGAACTGTTGATGTGAGTTTTGTACCACTACATAACATATAGGATTTAAACACTTGATACAGGATATCAAACACTCAACCCTCTCTTGAAAAGTAATTACTCATGAAGAACATGAGAAAAACTCCAAGGTTCCTTACACCTGTGGATCCTAACTCAGTTATATTAATGTGGTTTGCTGGTTAATCACGTCGGCGGGCTTACGTTGTTCATTCAAGGATATCAGATTCTTTCCATGATGATAATGGGACTTAGCTTTTCAATGTATATTCAACGGATCTATCTCCTTAATTTATATCACTTCCAACTTCACTCATCAAACTCTCACTACTAAGCTACTCACTGCCTTACTACTACTCCTATGGAATGGA
>MU226250.1:404585-425619 GCA_018584345.1 Thuja plicata
GCTCGAGCTGGAGTAGTACTGGGATGGGTGACCTCCCGGGAAGTCCCGGTGCTTCACCTCTGTGAGCATCACCTAGATCCAATGAGCGCTAAGTGTTCCATTCATTCTCATGAGAGATGGGTTCATGTGAACCACTACTCATGAATTATGGGTCAATGAGTTTGACTCAAAAACTACACAGTTGAATCGTGATAGCAATATCACAATTTGACTTGCTGTGGAAAAATATCTCCTACTTATCGATTTAATCTTAGTTATCAACAATTATTGTAAAAAAAATTATATGATGCACTTTTTGGTATATAAAATATTGAGATATACTCTCTAGATACATACAAACTACGAAATAATTCTTTCAAATGTCTTATAGCCTATATTCTTATTTAAGGATCAAAGCCATTTATATCTAGATTAACATGCCACGAGTTACATTATTTTAAGATCTTTCATAAAACATTTTGATTCAATAGTACTCTCAAATTTATAAAACATTAGAATATAAATTAAAATTGAAACAACTATTGCATCTCCATATTACAATCATACCCCCAAATTTTTGAAGGAAAATTTATAGATATAAATTAGAGCTTAGAAATTACCTTGAATTGCTCTCCTAGATATTACCCAGGTCCCACAACACTCAATTGTGTTCAAATGACACACAATATTAACTTTGATATGCAAGAAATAATTTCAAGATGTTGAGATTTCCAACTTGTTTGTATATAAAGTATTGCTTCCATTTTTTTTTTTGTTTGGATGGAGCATTAATTCCATAATTTGTCTCCTTGAAATTATACATCGCAAGAACACATACTTATATAACCTTAGTTGATCAAAAGTGGATGATGACATATATTTTCATATAATTAATTACACAATTTTAATTAGTTTATATCTTCCTTCTATTTACCTATCAGCTATTCCCTTGCACCTCTTACAGGTGCAAGTGCTAGTTTGTATATGATTTTTCTTTTTGTCTTGATGTTCCCAGCCAAAAAAATGTCATGCTGACATACTGTACCCTATTCTGATTCAGCAATTAGAGTTAAACCAGTTTCTTTGTGAAGAGCTAACCACTTGCTGCTGAAGGTAATTTATACACCATCACTAATTGATGAATAACCAATCTCTTTGGATGCTGCAAGCATCTTCATCCTTCAGCTGAACTCCTCAATGTGCCAAAAAGTATGTTATTTCTTTTTTGTGCAGAAAAGCAAAATTTGCAGTGTGGGGTTAATGATCGCTAACTAAACACTGTGCAACCCTGTATTTAATTTTTGGTAAACCAAGGACATTTTATGATTTTTCCATTCATATTTTAAAACCAATTTTATGCCTGTCATTGCTATCTCCTGTGTTCGATGCAACAACCAATTACTAAAGCCCCTAGATTTGTTGGAGTATTTTGTTAAAATGAAAAATAGAAATGGTAGAAGCTACATATATTATAGATGGTGCATGTTGCCTCATGTAATGAAACAAAGAAGGGAAGTCATATATTATTAATGGTCCATACTTATTTTTTATTATATTTTTGAAGGAAATGGTACAAATACCTACCTCAATAGAGGTTTGCTTTATATTATAATGGCTTTTAATGAGAGAATCTGATTGTACTCGATAGGACTAAAAAGGAGTCAATAGGGAGGATGCACATAAATAAATGGTTCAGCAAACGTAGTTGGTGCGGGTAAAGAAAAGTCGAAAATGGCCTATAGAACAAAATTAAGGCCTACAAATCTGAATTATGGGACAAATGTGAAGGCCTTTTTCCACCAAATGAAACCATTTTATTTGGGAAATTTTAACTAAATAAAATCTTCAGCATTTTTTTTTTCCGAATCTTGAGCTTTTTATTTTTTTAATTTTATTTTTAATTTTGAATCTTCATCATTATCTACGACCAATACTGACAGTTACCGTTCAAAATATCTGGCTCTTACAACTTTGCTTTGCTCTGCCTGCACGCTAGTTTGGTAGGTAGTTTGTCAGGCCGTGTTCTCTAGTCAATGTTGTTCTTACATATATGATTAGATTCTTTACATATTGTAATTTATTATTTCAAACATAGTAGATGGTTTTATGTTACACCTTGATTAGTTTAAATATCTTACAGGCCTAATTGATTGATTATATCAGATTATTCTTCTAATATATACAAAATTTCTCTGATTATATATCAGTAGAGGAGCTCCAAAGCATTCTCAAATGACATTTGTTGCCCTTAGATTTTTTAGAACACATTTATACAATGATGAGATAAGAGAGTGATAGCATGCATAATAGATCAAAAAACCTATATAGTGATTTGCACAAATTCCTCAGGCATTAAAGTATGTTTGGGGGAGGATCATTTACGGCCTTTGTTTTGATAACCAATCACTCCTTGTTCACTCAATTCCTTCAATTACTAATTTTAAAAAATTAAGAAAAATGATAATTAAAAATTTAATAAAATATTTCACATATACCAATAGCCACCCACCTGTACTCATAGTAGCAAAAATGTTAATATTTAATTGTTGGAGTTGTGCAACTTTAGTGATACCCACAACACATGTTTATTGGGGTACTTGTGCATAAAAAATGGTCAAACAATTATTAGAGGAAGATTTATTGGATTAGTTCTGCAATTTTTGAGGTGGTTATATGGTTATTGAGTTGTCTATAAACAAGTATTATATGTCACCTCTAAATAGCCACTATTTTTACCTTCAAAATTTAGCCTTCAACATCTCATTCATTTAATCTACTTCTAAACACTGTCATAGTGTGTATGAGATATGCATTATGCTTGCACACTTCTACACAAATTAAGTAGTCGACTTGCACTACTTCAAACACCTTACTTTGCTAAGCATAAAACCTCCAAATATTGGAATGAATCTGATCGACATTGTATATGCATTGCAAAATTGATTATAACCTTATATAGGCCTAGAGTATATTTCTAGTATCCACAAGTCGACCACAAACAATGCCCTTATACCGAATGTATAGTTGGCTTGGTCCTAAAGCCAACATATAGCACCAATTTTGGGAAAACACTATGCATGAAACGTCACTACCTTGACTAATCCAAAACAACCTTCGCATACTTCCTCTAGCTATTGCATCTTAGTATCTTCTGGCCCATCCATAAGTAACATCAACACAATCATTGCTCTTTTACTATGACCACTTTGTTGACCATAACTTTCCTTCTTCTTGAGCTCCACCTTTAAAACTTGAAATAGATTTGTCTTCGAGTGTAGCCTTAACTTTCAAACTATAAGACTTGAAACATGTTTTAGAATATGAAGATCCTTCATTTTGTAAACATGAAGTAACATTAGGTCTTGGTGCATAAAACTATTAGCAACATTTCATCATGCTTGACACCAAATGGACAACTTTTTAATAGTATAGCAAAAGTATCAAATCAAAACATTTTCTTGGGAAGATACAAGATATGACTTGTATGTAGGCATATACTTAACAAACAAAGTACACATTCTAGAATGTACCATATGTCATCCCTCTTTGATACACCATACAATGTATTAAACATTGAGTTATCTAATCTTTCACATAGAGAGACATTGATTGAGATTACTGAATAAAAATGACAAATCAAATCCTCAAAACCAAAGTGAGCCTAATTATGACATGATATAAAAGGTCAATGCTCACAAAATCACAAGGAGCCATACTATTAGTTATACCTTCATTAACTTGGTGAATGACCTAGAAACAATGTTAGTTGACATCGAAGATTGATTCATATTTGTAATATTCACATGGTGAACACCCTTTCAAGAATGAAGGTAATTCTTGGTCCAACATAACTCTTGATACATTGTGCACCATGTATAACCATAACTTATACATCGAAAATTTAGGACTTAGAAACTTTGGCTTCAAGACCAAAACCTAATACCATCAAAGAAGTTTGGAAACTTTACGCTTATACTAGTTACAAAATATGAGGATAATTAAAAAGAGCACAAGGAAAGATATAAATTCATTCTTTGAAGAACATCACAACTAAGAGGTGTGTCATGCTTTGAAGCCTCACATAGGTTAAGTTCTTTAATCCATGAAACTATGACTACGTTAGGTCAAATCAAACCTTTACATTTTCAAGAAGTGGGGAAAGAAGGATGAGAGAAAAATTGTGTTAATTTCCATGCATAGGTTGAGATAACTTACTTTTGAATTGAAGAAATATGCCTTGAGATAATATCAGAGAAGCTAAAAGTGTCGCAAAAAGATCCAAGGTTTAGCTTAGGGATCCACACATTGTAAAGGATCTGGTTAAAACTACCATTGCTTGAGGACAAGAAAATTCGGGAAGAGTGGACTATCATGTCCCCTACCATTGCTTATTGTACGGTAAGAAAGGAGGGGGGGTGAAGAGTTGGGAGTGAGATCTACCTCTTTTCCTAATTGCATAATTGGAAGGAAGATTACTCAATAGGCTCGAGTAGGACTTAAGCACTAATTGAGTCAATGATCCCTCATTGATAATCAATTGAGAAAAGTTGGATTTGATGGGATATTGCAGACCAATGAAAAATAAAAGGCTAAATAAGTGAAATAGACAATTTTTAACATCTACAGAATAAAAGAAATTAGGCAGACACCTGCAATGATTTGAAACAATAACTAGAAGGATTATCTGACCTGTAGCTTGAATTTGAGGCTGAAAAAGAGGGTATATAACGATTTGGGCATTTTGTACCCAGGTGTAGAACAATTTCCTTATTGTGTACCCTGCAACTTTGTCTAAAACATTTTGTGACCATTTTTTAGATCCCATACTTTCCATATTTTCGATGACAACTTCGTCACCTTTTTGCACACAGAAAAATTGGAAATCATTGGGTTGAAAGGGGCTTGCCTTGGTCAAACTCCTATTTAGAAATCAACCTTGAAATTGAAATGAAATTGCATAAAGGAAAACAAATGTAAATGTGAAGGTAAATATTGGATCTACCTTGTAAGTACATATACTTTCATGAACATATATTGAGATCACACATACGTTAAGATTTATCAAATTTAGAGGTTATAGTAATTTTAATTTTTCTATATAATATATTCATCACAATGTCTCCATAATTTCTTCTTGAATATATATTAATCTGCATAATTCTTAATATCAATATTAACGAGGAGATGCTTCAATACAATGAGATTGCAGTACAGATCAAAACTGTATATATAATGCTGCCAATATATATATATATATATATATATTGTTGAGACTTGTTTAGCACTTATCGATTTCGGTACCTCCCAAGTCATATTAGATCGATTATATATATAAATGAGTGGAGACATGTCTCTACATGAAACATGTCTGTTCACCAACCACAAACTAATATTAATCAAAGTGCGTTTGTTGTTAATTACCATCGATTCATATTACAATTTGAACAAGGTCGATACTCATTATCGAACCATATTGATATCAATGCAACATTTAATCAATATGGCATCGATATCATATTATGTTATCATTGATAGCATAGTATAATATCAATATCATATTATGCTATCATTGATAGCATATGATATCGATATCAATGTGGATATCGATACTCAATATCAATGCATGGCTAAAATTATATCAACAATGTCATTAGTATTAACATCATGATTAACATTAATGGTATGAACAAAATCAACATCGTGATAAATGATAGTTATTTCAATTTCAATTTCAATCATGTATATATGTATATTTAATAATATACATGTACAATATATATATATATATATATATATATATGATTGTTATTTAACTATTTATTAATCATGTATTATAATAAATCACAGTAGAAGAAGGATAGAGATCAAATGCTCAATGTCGATAGGCCACTTATGCATTTGATTTCATTGATAGGAATAATCCGATCGAAGCTACAATTCATTAACACTCCCTCTTAGCTAGGGAGGATGATTACTATCCTCGTGTAAACACAATAGATCCATATATTGTGTGGGAGGAATATCACCTCAATGTGATATCATAAATTATGGCATATCCACAGATATCAAGTCTAATGATATCCACCATAAATGATGTCACCTCACGATGTCATCATGAGTAATGGCATGTCCACGAATATCAAGTCACGCGATATTCACCATACTCATATCTTCTCCGGTATGTGCACTAGCATCAAGTCACATGATGCCTTCCAAGGAAGATATCTGCTCATGGCCTATCCACGGATATTAAGTCACATAATATCCACCATGACATATCTCAGTAATATAACTCATCGAGGTTACACCACTCAGTTAATATTACGAAGGAGATATGAACTATCATGACATGTCCATGAGTATCAATACACATTATATTCATCATCATGATATTAGGTTAAACTATAGTAAGGTCGTCACCTTACAATAGTAACCAAAGATAAGTATTCATCTTAGAAAGATCGCCACCTTTCAAGATGTTTACCAGAGCCCATATGTCATGTAATTTCACACATGACAAAAGAGACCCAAGTCCTTCATGTCAAATTCGGATGCAAGATCTTGTTTGCACTTGGTGATGAGATGATCTTCTCCTATGATTAGCAATTCGTTAACATAAAGAATGAGAATTAACATATCACCATTTATTACCTTGAAGTAACGGTTAGGATCTGCATCATTCTCTAAGAACCCTAGTTTGGAGAGGTAACTGTCTATCCTCTCATACCAAGCTCGAGGAGCCTATTTAAGACCATATAGGGCCTTCTTCAATTTGCAAACATGAGAAACATCATCATGAACCATAAATCCCACAGGTTGTTCTAGGTACACTTCCTCTTCTATAATGTCATTCAGAAAAACAATCTTCACATCCATTTGGTGAATCTTCCATCCTTTTCATGCGGCAATAGCAATCACAACTCGAACGGAGGTGTACTGAGTAACTAGAGAAAATGTCTCTTCATAATCAATTCCTTCCTTTTGTGAGAACCCTCTGGCAAAAAATCGTGCCTTATATTTTTCAATTCTCCCATTTGCTGCATGTTTGATTTTGAAGAGCCATTTGGACGAAACAAATGATTTGTCTTTAGGTCTAGGTACAATGTCCCATACATAATTATTGAGTATGGATTGATATTCTTCTATCATGGCATCTTTCCAAAATTAATGTTTGAGTGCTTCCTCAACACTAGAAGGTTCAGACTTGATGATTTCACTCATAAGAGCAACATAAATGGAGTATATTGTTGGTCTCTTTCTTTCTCTGAAGGTTCCTTTTGGAGCTGCATAATTTTCTGCTTCTTCAATCATTTTCCTTGCCCAGAGAGGTCTTTTACAACCCACAACAAAATCTCTAGGTTCAATAGTAGAGTTCATAGGTTCATTGAGATTATTTTCTTCTATATGTACATTTGTCTCCCTCCGAATCTCAGGAGAATGATTCTCTTCCATATCTTGAGGAGACTCGTCATCTATTTTATTAATGTCTTTAGATCATTTGAATGCAACATCTTCTTCAAATATTACATCCCTGCTAAGCTCAATTAGTTTCTGTCTAGGGATATATATTCTACAGGCTTTAGATGATTTACTGTAGCCAACAAATATTCCCTTCTTCCATGAGGGTTCTAGTTTATATATTTTCTCTTTGGGTTTGTGAATATAAATAGGACAACCAAATATTTTAAAATGACTTATGTCACACTTCATCCCTGTAAATGCTTCTTTAGGGGTTTTGTTATCCAGAAGAGAGTGAGGACATCTATTTTGAATGTAAACAACAGTACTAGAGGCTTCAACCCATAAGGAGGCATGCAGGTTTTGATCTTGCATCATAGCTTTGGTTGCTTCTACAATAGTCCTATTTTTCCTTTTTGCCACCCCATTTTGTTGAGGGTTGTAAGGAACAATGTACTCCCTCTTAATCACAACGTTATTACAAAAGTCTTTAAAGTTATCAGAAATGTATTCCCCCCATTATCTGACCTTAGGGTTTTGATTATTTTGCCTGAAATATTTTCTACTAGAGCCTTGCATTCCTTAAATCTCATTAGGACTTCATTAGACTCTTTACATTTTAGAATGTATATCCATGTTTTCCTAGAATAGTCATCTACAAAAATAACATAGTACAAAAATCCTCCTAAAGAGGTTACTGTCATAGGTCCACATAAATATATATGAATGAGTTCTAGTACATTTTTAGATTTACTTTCACGTCTATGAAAGGTTCCCTTTGTGTTCTTTCCTAGAGCACATTCTTTGCACATTCCTTCACGATCTTGTTTTAGTTTAGGTAAGCCCGTTACAATATTCTCTATAGAAGGTAATGCATGGAAGTGAAGATGCCCTAACATTCTATGCCATATCTCACTTGTAGTAGAAGATTCATGAATTAGGGCTTGGGAAGGAGAAGTGTAAAGTTTGTATAGGCATCCATGTCGCATTCCTATGGTGTGAGCCTTCTTTATATTTGAGTTCTTAGACCACGCTAAAAGTTTACCATCCATGAAGGTGATTCATTATCCTTTGGCTTCAAGGGATGAAATGGAAACCATATTGCGCTTGATACCTGGTAAAAACAATACACCAGTCAGTTGAAGAGAGATGCCTGATTTTAGTTGAATAGTGTAAGTTTTGATTCCTTTCACAAGGTAGTTGGAATCATATCGATGTAAATTCAGTCCAAGAAGATTGCATGTTATCTTTCGTGTGAAGATATTCTTGAATCTTACTCTCCCACCATATTAGTAAAGTACCTCCTAGTCGGAGAGTAGCTACTTGAACCTTAGATCCTTCATCCTCAATTCTCTGAATCCTGTAGTAGACTTCTATCTGCTTAATCCAATTATCTATCTTTTCTGCATTAAGCTCACCATTATACATTGGAAAATCAAATTTTACATCTAATTTTAACAAAGGTAATTTAAAATTGGCCTTTTCTAGATGATTTTTTTGAGATAGAGATGAAGGTGGAGAAGAACATGTAGAAGGGAGATGAGGACGTGGAAGAGAGTCACCACCAACTCCTTCATCCTTAACTTTACTAGTGCCTTCTCCATCTTTCCTTCGTTCTTTGTACAACTCTTCCACCATGGCCTTCATGTCGAGGAAAGCTTGCTGAAATTCCATATCGAAATCAAGGTTTTTTTCTCCTTCACCTTCCATTACTTGTCATTAAATTTACGTCTTGAACCAATTTTAGGATTAAACTCTTCAAGTGATCCTTCTCCCTGCCTGAGCTTAGACCTAGTTTGCATTCAACAAAAGTGCTTGCAAATCCTTGATCAACTGATTTGATACCAACTTGATCCAAAATTAGTGTTAAATCTATTATTTCAATTGCTAAATCCATTCTTAATTTTTCCATCAAAAAATATTTTAAGAATGGAATACTAAGAATGTTGATACATGATATTCAGTAGATACTGAGATGAATCAACATATTGAGATGCAATATTTTTATGAGCATAATTTTCTTTCTAGTATGCACCAAATAATCATTAATAATTATCTTTCATCTATGCAAACTAATCATGATTTTAGACTTGATGATATCATTTATGTGGCTGAAAATAAAAATGGGAGTTTTTCTTTTCCAGTCCAGTTTGATGAGGTTTTTCAAAAGCATGATGATAAGTTTAATTTTTAAGAGGGATATATTTTGCATACTCGATGTCATATGAATTGGTCATATAGCTATGAAATTTTTGAGTTGATGTTTGATGATCATAGAATTTAGAATTTTGAAGAGTATGTGTTCAGTGCTAACTATATTAGCATACTGAAGGGTGTCAATTATAGTGAGTATGGTCTGATGTATTTAAGTAATATTTTTAGAAAAATTATGTTGTTAAGTGATGAAAATCATATGTTTGATGGGGAGAGGTTTTGGTTCTACATATTTGGTGGCCCGGGACCACCAATTCAAGGATAAGTCTAATTTTCAAAAATCTTTGTACATAATAAGGGGCCAAAGAGAGTTGATGACTAGTCTTCTTATCCTAAAGATTTGAATTCTTGATTTTCCTTCTTTGGGGAAACATCCCCAACAAGAGCCATTAATGGAGCTCAAAATATTTTTGAACTCCTAAAATGGTAGTAATCATTTTTCTAACTATTATGCAGAATTTGTGTAGGTGATATTGGAAATTTAAGCTTTCAGGTTTGGTTCTCATTTTGAAAATAATTGACAATTGAAAATTGTAATTTTTCCGCTAAAAGGGGGAAGTGAGTCTACTTTTAATGTTATTTTCATCCTCGTGGGTTTTTTTGGCCTAACACTTTAAGGTTTCTAGGTCATGGTAAATGCTAGGGCGGTTATGTATACCTTGGCTCACATCCTTATGATGGTCATAAGGCATGAGGTGTAACGGTCACAAGGGTGCAGTGGAAGCAATAATAGTTAACAAAAGTGATTGCTTGCATCCTCGCCACAATTAGTAAGAAAGAACTATTGTGGTTGCAGGTTGGCGAGGAACTGATGCATGTCATCCTTGGTTTGAATTAAGGGTTAAGATGATTATTGTCATGGCCCCGCAGGGTTTCAACCTGGTTTGAGAGAGTGGTTGCGAGCGCACGAGGAGGTGCCCCATGTTGCTTTTCACAATAATAGCAAGAGTTAACATGTTTGTTTTCGCTGCATCATGATGGTTAATTATGGTTAATTATTGAGTGTTGTGAGGTCACGACTGAAGCTAAAATAAATTAACCAAGGTATGTTGTCACTGCCTCACAAATTTAAGAAGGGTTAAGGTAAGATGGGTTGCGGGGTAGCGGTGAGATGAATAAAGGGCTTAAGTAGAGTATGTCCTCACTGCCTTGCACCTCTTTGAGGGGCTAAGAAAAGTGACTTGCGAGTGTGCGAGTGAATGTCATGTGGTAACCATAGGAGTTAAGAGGTTCTTTGTCGCAGCCTCGCAAGGCTAATTACAATTAAGGTATAGAGGTTATGAGGTAGCGACTGAAGACCAAAATTGTAGATTATAGTTAGTTATTGCAATCTCGCGGGGTTTAATGATCATCAGGAGACATGCTTGTGAGGATGCGAGTAGTGAAATTTAAAGGATCCAATGAAGGGTCATTTTATGTGAGATGCACAGAGATCTAAAGATTACATGTAGATATAAATTTAGAAAATCTTTGTCCTTATAGAAGAATAATAATGGACTTTGAGATTTCCAATATACTAAAGGGAATTCTCTAAAGTTACTTCCATACACAAAAAACTTATATGATATTCAAGGACTATTGCCATTTTCCATCCCAAGGATGCATGATAGAAATTAAGGTTATAAGAGGCATCTTTCAGTAGAACCAATTATTTGGATGCTTGCAGAAATGGATATTATAGAAAAAATGGAAATTTTTTTGAATGATGCAAAATATATTAAGATACAGCTGCTGTTGGGATTAATGGGAAGTATGTACTGAGAGAGGAGGGGTGAATCAGTACCTCTAAAAAATTTGTAACCTTTGTAATCAATTGTATATCCATTCAATCTGATCTATACTATCTTTATAAGAGTTATATCAATTCATAACATTAACATACATGTGAACATTCATAGAAACATTCATGAAAGTAATTTGACACATAAAACAAGATATGATATCGCAGAAAACTCCTGTTAGGAAGTAAAAACTGCGGTGGGGATGGCACCCACAAAATCTTCACTATCTACAGATTGGAAGGGGTCGGTTAAGGCTTACAATTTGATCACTTTTGATGATCTACCCTGTTAAGAGTATCGGTGGAGACCTATTAAATTCTACTATGTTAAGAGCTTTAGCAACACTGTTGAGTGTGCACTCGGTTAAGAGATTTGTTGTTGGACTATTAAATCCACCTTCCTTGAAAGGATTTTTACACTTTGCTCCACTTGTTAGAATGATAGAAAATTACAAATTGACCTGGGAAATGCAATCTCCTATTGTTAGATCCAATTTAGTTTACATGAAAAAGATTATCACCTAATTATGATTGAATAATACCTCTGATTCTCGGTATCCTCTATTCTTGGTTCTTGCTAACCAAATTCACCTTTTGTTGTTCTTGTTCTTGAAACTCTCAATCTGATCCATAGATGTGATCATTGGCTTAATTCATCTTATCCTCTCTATTCACATCATTAATAATGAATGATTGCATCATCTATTTATAGATGGATTGACTTCATCAAGTTTCAAGGAAAACAATGCTAACTCTAAGACCAGGTTTACAACTTGTACCTAGATCTCCTAGTCTGTGTGTTTTAAATCAGTTAGACTGATTAAAGCACTTACATTCATGTATCTTGTCCCTAAAGAAATGGATTTGAAAACAAATAAATATCTTATAAATAGAATAAGCTTGCTTTATCTGACGTGGAAGTCAGATCCACTTTTTGCGGGCTACAACTGACTTTCGGTTCTGTCTGTCAGTTATGCTATGATTGTCCTTTGGTTTTGTTCTGTCGGTTGCACTTTAACTATCTTGTCAGTCTGCACTGTACCCTGCATGTCGGGTTCCTTTGTCAGGTTCCTCTTTATCTTTCTGACTTTGTATTTTCAATTTACACACTAAGTTGTGTCGTCAGTTCTGTTTACACTTAGTCATCTTCGGTGATCTCTTAATATCTGATCTTCAGCTTTCTCTTGTCCTGTCTTTCAGTGTATGCTTACCAAAAGTGTTGTTTTCATACTAATTGCAAATTAATGTCATCAATCTCCCCCTTTGACATTAGTATCAAAAACTGATATGCGCAAAATACTAACAAAATGTTAAGTATATACAACATATATAATCCTTAGTCATTTAATGACTCCCCCTATGTATATGTCAGTATATCTGTACATATGATGTCTTTCCTTATACATATCATTTTTCCATATGAATATACATATACATATCTACCATTTTCCCATCTGAATGAATGAATACATATCATTTTCTCTTTTATTTTGTACTCATATTATTTTCCCCCTTTTTTGATATTAAGGGAAAATTTCTTTACCTTATAGTTTATAAAAAATGTGGGAGTGTGAAGACTTCATGTCTTCCATCATTTTCTCCTATTGTTCTTTGAGATTCTCCAGAGCCATGTGCTCGAGTGTGATCTTTGAGTGCATGTCATAGATGATGTTTGCTACAGACATCTCGGGAGTTGCTATCAGTTGCCTTGCTGAACTGATATGATGTTGAAGCAATGTAATGTTTGGTAGAAGTTGAGCTTGGAGCTCGGTTACTTCTTCCCTAAAGTGTGTCTGTGCTTCCCAAAGTTCCTTCTTTAATCATTTTATCTCTATGACCTTCTCATAATGCAATTTAACTGCATTATCTCCATCAGTAGTTAAGCTTTTTGCACTGTTTGCTAGATTTGTATCCAGCTTTGCAATGTTGTCACTATTCTCTTTAGTGAACTTTTCTATTGTGCTCAATTTTTGAATCAAGGTTATAGCTTCAGATATTATTGGGTCTAATTTAGTGATGAATTCTGATAGCTTTACCTTATTTACCGCCACTTCTTGGCTGATGTTTTCAATAAGCTTTTGTTGGTACTTCAGCTCTTCTCTCTCTTCTATTGCTTTCTCAGCATCAATATTCTGAGTTGTTATTGCTTCAGTTAGAGTAGCTAATTGATCTAGTATGGGCTTGTTCTGATCAATATCAACATCGGGGACAATTTGATGTAATATGTCTTGTGTTGTCTCCAGTACCATGGAGTCCCTGTGTTGTTTCTTCAGCTTCTCTTGCAATGCCTTTCATGGCATATTTCTCCATATTCCTATAATGCTTCAAAATCAAGTGTAGATGGGTCACACTTTGGTATTTATATAAGTTCATCCAAGGTGACTTTAAACTTGTTCTTCTTTGATTTCTTCTTCTTCTTCTGTGAATCACTAGAATGTAAAACCATTGCCAATTTCTCAGCTTTCTCAGTTGTGCTCGATGAAGTGACCTATTGTGCTTCTTTTTGCTGCTTGGTTTCAGTTTTATCTTATCTGGTGTCTGTAGACGTCTCCACATTCACCTTCACATCGTCGATAGTAAATTTTTTGGTTTCCTCAGGAGTACCATCTTTAGTTTTGTCTCCTTTATCGGTGTTCTTAGCTTCATCAGTCTTTGTTTCTGCATTCTTATCTGTTGTATCTACATCCTTTTCTTTATCTCCTCTAGTAACCTTATCAGTGTCGATTACATCTTGAGTGGCTCTGATGTCTTGCTTACCATCAGTGTTATCTTTATTTTCTTCTTCCCCTACATCCTTGGGAGTATCCTTCTCAGGTGACTTGCTTGATTCTTGCAGGATATTGATAGCTGGTATCAATATTGGCATGTTGCTTGGAATGTTTACTTGTGCAGTATCAACTGTTGTGTCCTGGTCATCAGTTTTGTCCTTTGCAACAGTGACATCTTCATCTTTATTAATTTCCTCTGTTGGGTCATCAGTGATGTCAATAATGTTTGTGTCCACAATGTTGTCATTTGTGGTCTATGGTCATGATTCATCTACAACATCTACATTCTTGTTTCCAGTTGTATCATCTTCTTCCTTGTCTAACTCAATAGATGTGTCATCTTGAGTTGCCTTACCAACATCTTGTTGTTAAAGGTCTTTCTTGGAGCTTTCCTCCTCAGTAGGTCTATTCATAATCTTACACCATTTCTTATGGTTGTCCTATTCAAGCTCTATTAGCTTTCCTTCAAGAAATTTATATGCTCTCAACTTTGGTGAGAAATCATTTTTGTACTTCTCCATCATTTCATCTATTTCTACCTTCTTTGATTCAGGTGGCATGAGAGAAACAAGTACTCTTTCTCTTATTTATTTCTCATTCTTCAAAGCAAATGTCCATTTGGACTATAGTCTATCCAATAGTTCACTTGGTACATGATTGCCTTCAAACTGAATCGGTACATATTTAAACTTGTACATTTTTGCTATGATGGCATCCTCTATTTTATTCTGATCTTCTGGGTCTAATTTCAACCATTTTCTAATCTTTGAATCTGTAATAGATCCAAAATTTGCAATAGATTTGTATATGTCATCAATAGATTCATGAGCTTGTACCTTGACACTTTCTGCCTCTACAACTTCATCTTGCTTGGTATCTTCTATATCCTCTCGAGTTCTGATGAACTTCCTTCCTCTTTTGTTTTTCCCTCTCTTTGGTGTGACAACTTTCCTTTTGTATGTCCTGACCTTTCCTTTCTTTAAAGGCAAAGGAGTAGAATCCTTTGATGTTTGGCTTCTAGTTCTAGAAGCAGCTATTGTCCTTGGCTTCTTAGTAGGTGGAGGAGGTGGTGAATCTGAGTCTATTTCCTCAGAGTCATCTTTTCCTTCATCTTTACCGATAGATAATTGTTCTTCGATTTCTTCCTCCTATTCAACTTCTTCATCCTGTTCAGCTTCTTCCTCGGTTGCCGACGATATCTTCTTGAGATTCTTCACCATCTCTTCCTTCTTTCTGACAAATTTCTTAACAACCAGGCCATATTTTATTCTTATCTTGGCCTCCTCATATGTTCCAAATTTGGGTTTTTTCTTATCCAATGGTTCATTGATCAAGGCATCAATTACCTTAGTTGCAAGATCAATGTTGATCTCATACTCCAATGGTTGAAGCCATGTTGTCCTTGGTACAACAGGTTTGATGTATGTATTGTCTGTATCAACCATGAAGCATATCTCATCCTTATACTTTTCAATGAGTTGCTCGGGGATTCTTACCCTCTTTTGCATTCGGTCTTTGAATACATTAAAGTATTCATCCATGACTGTTCAAAGTTATCTCCTAGTGTAGCTATGTGCTCACTGATTTGCATGGTGACCGGTTTGGTGTTGTCCCATTTCACATCTCCTACCGATGGGAATGTTTCTTGAAATTAGAAGAAAATACATGTTATGAGTGAGCCAAACTTACATGTGTTTGACTTCGCATTCCTGATAGTCTTTAAGTTATCTTTCAACTGATTTAGCAGTAGTTCAGATAAGTCTGATTGTGTTCCCTTCTTCACAATTTTGTAGGTTGTTTACTGCGCCTGATGCTATGTTGTTCAATATGCTGGCTTGGAAGAATTTGTAGCCTAGAACGCATGCACCGAACTTGATCTCATCATAGGTTATTGTGGTAACTTTTAGTCCTCTGCCATCCCATTTGGATCCTGTCATCTTCTCGGTCTCGGCCTTAGGTGGATGCTTGAGCACCTTTACTTTCTCGGTTATGGGGTAACCGGTGACCACATGAATGACATCTCGGGTTATCACCTTCGGTTCATCAGGCCATAGCTTGTTGTTATGCATTCGGCTTAGTACTAACCGAATCCATTCGGTTTTGAAAACCTTCAGGAACATTAGGGCATTGGTGATCCATTTTACTTCTATATGCTTATGTTCATCTTTCAGAGTTCCATCTTCGTTGCATAGCTTCTTATAAGCTTCTTCAACTTATGAAGTTCCTATCTCTACAATCTTGCAGTGTATGAAAGATTGAACATCTGGTATGCATGAAATTTCTCCAGCGTCGTTGGGTTGTGAGGCAACCTCAAGATGGATCTTGTAGTTAGGTTCCTCACATGCCAAATTCTTGATGAGCTTGAACTCATCCTTCTTTGTGTTCTTAAATTTCACAGTTCTTGATGTCGAGGTTATTTTAAAAAATTTAGGGCTTCTTGTGAAATGCGCAAAAACAAAGTTGTCGGTTCTGTTGAACTTACTATTTGTTCTTGCAAAGATTTTTGAACTGCTTTGGAGTGATGTGTGTCGAGTCATGATCGCTCTGTGACTTAGTTTCTTTCTGCTCAAAAATTGCCTGGGTCGCTCTACTCTGGTTGTCGTGAACAATGAGTTGTTTCATTGCCAAATTTATAGTTGTTGCCCTAAAATACGTGTCATAAATGCTGACCAACTCCTCGGTGTATGAAGACAGAGTTAGTCGGTGAAGACTTTACTTTCCTTCGGTGACAACATATCATTTTGGAGCGGTTGTTGTTCCACTTGTTTTTACAGACGGGTTTTGGTGTCGCAGACAACTTGTTCACTTTGCTTGTTTACCGACGCGGCTCAGTTTATACTAGCAACTTTGATTTTAATCGACGCTTCTCGGTAAGTGTAGGTAGTCTCAGCTTTGAGTGTATACTGACAGGTTTCGGTATGAATACCTGAAAGCATAGTTATCATAGATTTTAACAAGTAATTCCATGATGCATCTTTACTTATGCTAATTTGGCATTATATCAACATATTATGGAACTGATATAAAATAATAACTTGGGTTAATGTAGTTCCATACTTACTTATAGTGCTTAGGTGGGGGTGGTGATGTCACCAGATCCATTGGATGGTGTGTCACCATTTGCATTTCTCATTCCAGCTTCATCATTGCTTGAAGCTCTTCTCTACATTTTGTCTCTTGCCCTCTGAATGTCTTCAATGGTGTTTCCATTGGGATATGTGCTTGTCTCTGTCATTCGATCTCTGCAGTCTTTTTTGAGATGACCAACTTTATGACAATATAAGCATGCCATTCTAGGGTTTGTCCAGCCTCTAGACTTTCTAGTCCACTGTCTCATACAGTTTGCAGCAATGTGACCATATCTTCCACATGTTGTACAATTTGTCCAAGTGTTGTAATCCCATATATACTGATTACCGACTCTCTTTGGTTGACAGGGATTTTCTTTATCTTTAGGCTTCCATGCTTGCATTTTCTCTTTCCAGTATTCAAAAGTTGTGTGCCCATTCATTTTGCATGTAGGATAGTATTTTTTCATGTAGGTTTCCTTCTTTGGTTGTTTCATCTCAGACTTACATTCATATGCTTTATGTCCTTTCTTGTTACATTTATAAGAAAATCCTATGAATGAAGATGTAGATTTAGGAATACCTTTCATTTTGCCTCTACATACATTTGATGTATGACCTTTCTTTCCACAGTGATTGCATGTAAGCTATCTTGGTCTTGAATTTGTATAGACATTCTTTGGATCGGTTTGATTTGATGATTCGCCATTCTCGGTAAAACCTAGACCGGTATTGTTGTTGACTCTTCATTGTCCTTCAAGAAAATCATCCATTCTTTTATTGCTTTTATCAGCTTTCTTGATAATTTCATTATGTTGTTGTTGAATTCTTATTTCATGTTTCAACTTTTCATTCTCATTCCTCAGTTCACTGATAGCTTCTATTCTTTCAATGAGTTCAACATTTATTATGTTTGCCTCTTGACTTATTAGAATAATTTGATTTGTAATCTCATGGTGATGGTCTATAAGTCTTTGTATTTCATAATCTTTTTCTTGTAGCTTTTCTGTGATCTTTCTTCTATCATCAATAGCAATGTTCTTTCTTGCTAAGCTTGTCTATCATTGTTCATGACATCAATCATCCTTACCATCTGTATCTCTTGACCGATTTTTAGAGATTTAACTTGTCCATCCAGATCTAGATTGATTTCAATTAGGCTTGTGATGCTTTCTTCTGATGTATCTAATGCTTTGCTTGTAGTTGATCCCGAAGACTCAAATAAATCTGGTATCTCTTCCTCATGATAATCTGTCTCATTATAGCGAGATGCCATATTCTTTCTTTCATCTAGCGGTTGTCTCATATTGATTCTCGCTTCATTATACTGTTCATAGAACATCTGAATTTCAAGCTTCTTATTCTCAATATTTTTATCAAGTCTATACTTCTCCATTGTATGAGATTTTCTCTTAAGCCTTTAAGATTTCCAAGAAGAGACTTAGATCTTATCCAATTGTTGGGATTAATGGGAAGTATGTACTGAGAGGGGAGGGGTGAATCAATTCCTCTAAAACTTTTGTAACCTTTAATCAATTAACCTTTGTAATCAATTGTATATCCATTCAATATGATCTATATTATCTTGATGTGAGTTATATCAATTCATAACATTAACATACATGTGAACATTCATAGAAATATTCATGAAAGTAATTTGACACATAACACAAGATATAATATCGCAGAAAACTCCCGTTAGGAAGTAAAAACTGCGGTGGGATGACACCCACAAAATCTTCACTATCTGCAGAATGGAAGGGGCTAGTTAAGGATTATAATTTGATCACTTTTGATGATCTACACTATTAAAAGTATCGACGGAGACATGTTAAAGTATACTCTATTAAGATCTTTAGCAACACTGTTGAGTGTGCACTCGGTTAAGAGATTTGTTGTTGGACTATTAAATCCATCTTCCTTGAAAGGATTTTTACAGTTTGCTCCACTTGTTAGAATGATAGAAAATTAAAAATTGACCTAGAAAATGCAATCTCCTATTGCTGATACAGATCCAATTTAGTTTACATGAAAAAATTATCACCTAATTGTGATTGAATAATACCTCTGATTCTCGGTATCCTCTATTTTTGGTTCTTGCTAACCAAATTCACCTTTTGTTGTTCTTGTTCTTGAAACTCTTAATCTGATCCATAGACATTCTTTTTGGATTCATTCTGATGACATGTAACTGATTGAATGTTTGATAATGTTAAGTTGAAGATTATGCAAGACATTAAATCAGTTAATGGTTTGTATTGTCATTGATGTCAACTTGATATCATCTGTATGGTCATACATAATGCCAAAGACTTCAGAGAATCAATGGAATGGAGGTTATGCCTTTAGCAATGCATAAAAGTCAAGTATTCACCAAGTGACAGACTACACCGGTGGAGTGCACACCATCGATAAAGACAGAGATAAATTCACAGTGATGCCCGACGAGCAGAAGACAGTGTTGCCTGACAAAGCAGAATCATAGGATGCCTGATGAGCTAAAAATAGTGTTGCCTGACAATCAAGATCTAATGATGCCCGACAGACGGAGATCCCGAAGCTAACTGAAGTTACACCAACGGAACTGGCAGTTGTCACCGACAATGAACTGCAGAATTGACTGACAAAACATAGAGATCAGAAAATGACAAAATATCTAGCTGGCAGAGCTTAAGGATAGACTTAACTAGTTGTTTTATTTGTTTTATTCGACCACAGTTAAGTAAGTGATTTAAAGATGATTTATACAGCTGGCAAGAAGATAACTACGAGATAAATCAGGAGTTAAAGTCGTAAATCAAATTGGTTGGATTATTTTTCATGCCAAGAATCAAGAATCAAGAACCAAGAGTTAAGGAATATCATGTCTATATAAGAGAAAATCATAATTCATTTCCACAAGCACTCAGATACACGGGGGAGTGAACTAAGAAAAGATGCTGAAGAGAAATTGATGAAGGTTAAACTTTATGCAGTCCTGATCAATCAAGCTAAGGGAGAGCTAAGGAATTCTGCAGACACCAACAACACAGTAAAGCACAACATCACAGAGCAGAAAGAATGAAGAACAAAGGAATGGAATTGATACATTGATCAGAGAGGTATTGTACATAAATAGATCTGAATATCTGCAATTCAAAGTTGCATTAGAAATAAGTCATTGTGTTTCAGTTTAACCATTGAAGCATTAAGTCTCTTAACAGAGCAGGACTTAACAGTCTTTTATAATTGAGGTATATCCTAACAGATTACCAGAAGGTTGACTCATGATAGTAGCATCGGTCTTACCTAAATCCTATTGACAGTCTAAGAAGGAGGTTGATTCAAGGATGGTAGTGAGATTAGCATAAAGCCTATTGACAGTCTAGAGACTGATTCAAGGATGGTAGCATAGATGCCAAATACTAAGTGACAACCTATGTATAAAAATCCTCTAACAAGGTCGCACTTAACCGTGTGTTTGTAACTTTTAACAAGGTTGGCTCCTAACAGGGCTCACTTCAGAAGAGTGAAAATTTGGGGTACCGGTCCCAGTGGTTTTTCCCTTAGCAGGGTTCCCACGTTAAAATCCTTGTGTTATATTTGTATGGTTTATTACTTTATTGTTTTACATTTCACATATGCATTTATGGATTGATTGGTATACTCTGCATATTTACTGAGTATCGGTAAATAAGTTTTACTGCTTATCAGTTATTAAGGAGAAGAAGGACAGACAAGGTAAACCGACAGACAGTTATTTATTTCAAGTATTTCAAAGGCATACA
>MU226250.1:432343-447202 GCA_018584345.1 Thuja plicata
ACAATTATTTATTTCAATTATTTCAAAGGCATACATCTTGTAGGGACTTAATAATCTGAGGTGTATTAATTGGTGGATTGAAGTTTAAAGGATAAATTTTTGAGGCCACTGATTCACCCCCCCCTCTCAGTTATTACTAACACATTCATCTTCTCCTCTCTATTCACATCATTAATAATGATTGATTGTATCATCTATTTATAGATGGATTGACTTCATCAAGTTTCAAGAAAAACAATGTTAACTCTAAGATTAGGTTTACAACTTGTACCTAAATCTCCTAGTCTATGTGTTTTAAATCAGTTAGACTGATTAAAGCACTTACATTCATGTATCTTGTCCCTAAATAAATGGATTTAAAAACAAATAAATATCCTATAAATAGAATAAGCTTGCTTTATCTGACGTGGAAGTTAGATCCACTTTTTGCGGGCTACAACTGACTTTCGGTTTTGTATGTCAGTTATGCTATGATTGTCCTTCTATTTTGTTCTGTTGGTTGCACTTTAACTATCTTTTCGGTCTGCACTATATCCTACATGTCGGGTTCCTTTTTCAGTTTCCTCTTTATCTTTCTAACTTTGTATTTTTGGTTTACACACTAAGTTGTGTCGTTGGTTCTCTTTACACTTAGTCATCTTCAGTGATCTCTTAATAGCTGATCTTCGGTTTGCTCTTGTCCTGTCTTTCGGTGTATGCTTACTGAAAATGTTGTTTGCATACTAATGGAAAATTAATGTCATCAGTTGCACGAGGAATATTGGGATGAAATACAAGAGCGTAATATATAGGTAGCTAGAGGGATATTAAAATGGAGGTTCATAGCCAAAGGGACATTAAAGCTTGAAAGGAGCGACAAAATTATAATCCCCAAGGCTAACGTTTTGATACCTCCTAGTGGTGGAATGAAAAGAGGAAGCAGGATGAAGAAGAATACGATGAGACCTCATAATCATTTGTGTTCCAGTAGGAACAGGTTCCATAATCCTCACTAATTTGCAAAATTTTTTGAGAATCTTACATCCTGACCTTCTCTGCATCAATATCAATGTAAAGGTGATTTTGGCACGACTCTAGAATGTGGTAGTTTTTTTGGGAAACATGCTAATTTCTACACCGACAAGCAGTTATACACTTGAATAGGTTAGGAATTAACAAAAATTATTGGGAAGTAGTTTTATGTAATATATTTTGTAAAGCATATCAGATTTAGGTAACGACTTGAAGCTTGTTGCGTTCTAATATATTGGAAGCTCAAGGTCATAAGAAAGGGAGTTAGAGTTGAGTTTAGTTTGTAGAGGAAAGGAAATAAAATAAGAAGTAGAAGTGGTTTGAGGGGGCAAAAAATGAGTCTGGTATCTTTTTGAGAAGTAAGTCCATTCAGTAAGTAATGTGCATGTTTTATTATTTATCCTTTAAGTTTTTTTCATAGTGGAAATGACTGCTTAACTGTCTCAGAATTGTATATTTCAATTTTTCATATATCAAGATGAAATATCAAGGATATTTTCATGATATTCAAACACAATCTATTTTGCTTTGTGTGTTTTTTGTTTGAGTGTTCTCTGAGAGATAACTTAAATTTTAAATGCTTAGCACAATGAAATTTGATATATGATTCTAATATATATTATTAAGTAATTGTTTTAAAAATTATATATGTGGTAGGCATATATATAATGTTCTGAGTAGTTTAAATGAGGGTTAGGGCCTAGGAATTTACATCTTACTGAATTGACTATTTTTCCCAATGGATAAGACACTGGTTTGATTTGTTGTCTTCACAACACCTTGGTTGGAAATATTTTCAAAATATCATGAGTCTGTTTTTTTATTATAAAATATTGTAATTATTGTGTTCTCATTGCTTGTCAGTAAAGTTTTCTCAGGTTCCTAATAATGCAATGCAATATTTCACGTCTGAGCCATTTGGTGAGAACACCACCTGTTATGCAATACTCTATTGAATAGGCTTGAATATGTACTTGGGTATTGTTAAAAGGTGCACCCACTTGATTCTAAAAGAGATCAAAGTGTAGAAGGCTTAAATGCCTTGTTAGTGTTGGATTTTCTTGTCCTTGGTTTATGGATAATGTATATTGTCAAGTCATAGTTCTTTAAATCACCAATGACGAGACTTGACAAACCATTCAGGATCAAGAGTAGCCAGAAAACCCCCCAACAATATCATTTTTGGATAAGTATTTGTACATCCCAAGAGAAGTCTACAAA
Organism: Thuja plicata; assembly: GCA_018584345.1. NCBI lineage: Eukaryota > Viridiplantae > Streptophyta > Pinopsida > Cupressales > Cupressaceae > Thuja > Thuja plicata. The sequence goes on from MU226250.1 coordinate 434,576, forward strand.
GGGTATCTTGCGGTGTTCAAGGTTTGTGGTTGTCAAACAAATGCCTAAACCAGAGTGGATAGGGCTAGTAGGCCTAATTGCCCTCATTGAAGGCAGTAGTCTTGATTGTGATTCCAAGTGGATGATAAGTGTTGGAGCATTTGGTGTGATGTCTCTTAATTCCAAAATGCCATAGGGTCAGTGGTTCATATGAGTGGAGAGTTGTTTCATGGTATTTAGTTATTGTGACCTTGTTTGGTGTATGCCCATATTACCTTGAAGGGTGATCTTGTAACCCATTGTAAGTCTCATATGTTTGTTCATGTTCTAGAGTGTCTTGAATGAATTATAATCCTTGGTATGAGTTATCTGCATCATTATCCTTGTGATTTTTCTATAGGGACAAAAGTTGTTCCAAAATTATGCTACTCCCACGCACTTTTGCTTCAGATCTTAACTTTCTTAACTCTTGGTATAACTTCTCATTTTCTTCCATTTTCTGTTTGATAATATCTTTGAGATTTTATTCAGTCTTCTTGCATTCATCCAATTGTAGTTTCAAATTTACAATATTTTCTTTTGACTCCTTTAGTTCTTGGTTGACTTCTTTGTCTTGCTTTGAATTTCTGGATTTAATCCCTTAGCTTGGTACCTCAAATGTTTAATCTCAAATTGGTACCTCTATTAGTTGTGTTTTGGCCAACTTATGGAATTGAATCATGTGGCAGACTCTGATTATAATGTGTGATATACTACCTTAGTTGACTACTTGGTGTAGCATGCTCGACCGACATGGAATTTACTTGAGCCTCATATATATGTGTGTTCTATGAGCATTTTTAAAGAGAGTACAAATGCGGATACTGAAAAGGGATTGCGAATAGAATATACAAGGATATATAGTAGGAAGAGTTGTGAACTATTGAAGATCATATGAAGTGTGTAAGATCTATATTCTAAGCTTCAAAGGAACTGATTTGTGCACACATTATATGTAATCGTACCAATTCATTTTGTTTACCTATTCTTCTCTAGGAAGTGAGCCCTTCGGTAGTGAGCCTCTATTTATTGGGTAGTGAGTCCTCTGGCATGAGCCATGTAGTGACCACTTGCAATATTCTATAACTAGTTATATAATATTGAGATTTGACCCTCTTAGTAGTTTTTCCCATTTGGGTTTCCATGATAAAAATATGGTGTTCTCTTGTGCTTATGATATTTATGTTTCAGTTAATTACTTATTTATGGATGGTAAGAATAATTTATTGGGAAGGTTGGATTACAAGTTTTAGGGAATACAGATTCACCTTCCCTTTCAGTAGTCTGAATGTGATGCAGTGCCAAGATTGAAGAATCCCCAAAGGAGATGCCCAACCTCGCAGCTAACAATAGTCAACAGAAATATTCATAGAGGTTGCAAAATCCATAGATATATTCATATAAAAACCAAGTACATTTTTGGTTGTGAGGCTTTCCCGGTTATGGATGATTACAATCTAAAAAAATGCTCTCAATCTTCATTCTAAGATTCTAACTGATCATCCTAACTTGCTTCCCTCTCTTCTACACGATCTATTGAATCTAAATAAAGAAAATTGCACAACACGTCGGCCAAAAGTTACATTCCCTAAGAATGAAACATATTACAAATATAGGTCCTGACCAAAACATATCAATGATACATGATCGATAAAATAAACAAGAGAAATCATAGGTAACAATCCTCCAAGGAATAAATAACCACTTGCTAAGATTGCAATGACTGAAAATACAAGAATCTTGAGCGCAACACAAATCTCTAGAAGATCCTTGTTGATCATGAACATGTTACCCACAACTAGAAGGAGAAGGAAATATCAACGCTCAATCAACATAAGGAGATGTGATTATAGGAGAATGATCTGTGAATGTTCTGGAATAGGAAACTATGAGCGTAACCACTAACTCAAACAAGATCGTGACCGTAACTAAACTCTACCAACTGGAAAAGAAAATTGCTACTAAAAAAATAGAATGCACGATAGCTCATAAACCCAAGATGCTCCTGGATCAGACACGTGGAGTAATTAAAACTAATGCTCCTGAATTAGAATTGATGTGATACTTGAGAAGAATCCATCAGATCCATCTCAGACTGAGAAATCCATGTAGAATCATCAACTGGTGTATCCTTCCACTTCACTAAATACTCCATGTAATAATTTCCTCTTTTACTTTTGCCAACTCTCTTATTCAAGATCTCTTCAATCACTTCTACAGGATTTATAGGATATTCTTGCTTCATGTCCAATTCATCATATGACTCATGATACTCATACAAATAAAAAATATTAAATATAGGGTATATATCCATGTCAATTGGTAAATCAACCTCATAAGCATTACCACTGTCAAATTTCTTCAGTATCTTACAAGGTCCAAACGTCTTCATCTTCAGCTTACTATAAGTACCAATAGGAAATCTGTGTTTCTTCAAATGAAACATGACTTCATCACCAACCTAAAATTATTTATGTCTCCTAGACTTATCAGCAGTATCCTTGTATTTCTGATTACTATGTTCCAAATTAAGTTTCACTTCTTCATGCAAAGTCTTCATGTATTTAGCATAACCCTCTGCTTCAACACTTCTCTTCTCTCCTGATACCAAGATCATTCAAGTATGATATTCTCTTAGGATGCATACCTATGACAAATTCAAATGTTGTTTTCCCTATAATTCTATACATAGAATTATTATATGCAAACTCGACTTGTGCTAAAACTAAATCCCAACTTTCAGGCTTATCACTGACTAAACATCTTAACAAATTACCCAAGCTTCTATTCACAACTTCAGTTTGTCCATCTTTCTAAGGATAAAATATAGAACTAAACTTCAAATGAGTACCCATCTTCTTCCAAAGTGTCTTCCATAAATAACCCACAAACTTATTGTCTCAGTCAGAAACAACACTCTTAGGTAACCTATGCAATCTCACAATCTCTTTGAAAAATAAGTCAGCTACATGAACAACATTTGATGTCTTCTTACAAGGAATGAAATGTGACATTTTAGAAAACCTATCCACCACAACAAATATAGAATCATTACCTCGTCGAGTCTTAGGAAAGCCAAGGAAAAAATCCATGCTAATATCTTCCTAAGGTTTATTAGGAACATGTAATGGTGTATACAATCCAGTATTCTGACTCACTCCTTTAGCCACTTGACAAACTCTACAACTCTTCACAAATTTATGAACACCCTTATACATCTGAGGCCAAAAATATTTCTCCTTAAGCAAAATCAAGGTCTTATCAATACCAAAGTGTCCTGCAAGTCCACCACCATGTTTCTCCTCGACAAGATTAATCCTCATTGATCATCTTGGTATACATAACTGAGTGCCTTTAAACAACACACCTTCCTGAGTGGAATAATCAATCCACTTACTCTACTGCTCAATATCAGATTCTTTACATACCTTCCAAGGTTTTGCAAAATCAATATTATTCTTATACATATTCTTCAATTCATTAAAGCCAAGAACATTCACTCTCATCTCTGTCAACAAATTCCTTCTTCTTCTCAAAGCATCTGCAACCCTATTTGACAAACCACTTCTGTGCTTCAACACAAAAGTAAAGTTCTGCAAGTAGTCAACCCATTTCATATATCTCTGATTCAACTTATTCTGACTACCCAAGTACTGTAAATATTAATGATCCGTGTACAACACAAATTCCTTAGGTATCAAGTAATGTATCCATTTTTCAAGGCTTGAATAATAGCATAAAATTCATTATCATACACTGAATATTTATTCTTAGCATCATTCAATTTCTCACTATAAAAAGCAACAAGTTTACCTTCTTGACTCAATACTGCTCCAATTACCCTTCTACTTGCATCATAATCAACTTGAAATACTTTATTGAAATCAAGTAAGGTCAACATAGGTAATTCTACGACCTTCTACTTCAATGTTTCAAAACTTTTATTAGCTCCATGTTTCCATCTGAAGTCCTTCTTATCATCTCTCATTGTCTATATCATCGCATTACAAATAGAACTGAAATTCCTTTTGAACATTTTATAAAAATTTGCTAACCCATGAAAAGATTTGATGTCACTAGCATTCTCAGGTGTAGGCCATTCCACTGTTGCTTTCACTTTCTTAGGGTCCATCTTCAATCCATCAACCGAAATCCCAAATCCCAAATACACTAGCTCCTCTTTCATGAATGAGCATTTCTTAAGGTTAATTAGAAACTTCTCTTCTTTCAATCTCTACAATACTTGTCTTATATATATCAAATGGTCTTCTTTACTCTTACTGAATATCAAAATATCATCAATATTAACAATAAAAAACTTACCCATGAATTTCTTCAGAACTTCATTCATCAACCTCATTAAAGTATTGTGTGCATTAGTCAGTCCAAAGGGCATAGCCAACCATTCATACAAACCTTCTTTTGTCTTGAAAGCAGTCTTCCATTCATCACCGTCTCTGATTCTAATATGATGATAACCACTCTTCAAATCAATCTCACTAAAGTATATTTCTCTACTCAAACAATCCATGATATCATCCATCCTAGGCAATGGAAATCAATATTTCATTGTGATCTATTTTATAGCTCTTGAATCAGTATGCATTCTCCATTCTTCTTAGTTGCGAGCACTGTAGGTACTGCACAAGGAATCAATATTTCTCTCATTAAACCCTTCTGCAACAATTCATGAACATATCTATTAAACTCTTCATTCAGGTGTCAATCTGTGTGATGCTTTATTAGGAAAACTAGCTCCTGGTATCAAATTCATGCAATGACTGATGCTTCTAACTTGAGGTAACCCATCATGTATATTATCTGATATGATGTCTTTGAACTGTGTCAGTAACCCTTCAACTTCTATAGGTGTCTCAACTCCCCAATCAGGGAGATAGGAATCAAAGCATAACATACATCATCTCTCTTTAGATCCTTGATAATTTTCTTTTCTTCCATCAAATAAACCCTTACAGAAGTACAACTTTCACTCTTAGGTTCCTCTATCAGGGGTAACAATCCTTATTTCTTTCCATTAGCCACAATAGTATACCTATTCAATCTTCCATCATGTATAGATTTCCTATCATACAACCATGGTCTACCCAACAATATATGACAATAATCCATAGACATAATATCAAAGAGAACTTCATCATGATAATCTCCAATCTTAAATTTTACAAGACATTATTCACTTACCAACAACTTATGATCATCTCTAATCTGAGAAATATTATAGGGATTAGGGTGTTTCAACCTCGGTAAATTCAGCTTAGTGACCAACTCCTCTAATGACAAATTATCTGAACTCCCACTATCAATGATTATCTTGTAACATTTTCCATCAATCTTACATCTAGTCTTGAATAAACCCTTTTTCAAAGGATCCTCTTTAGCTTCTTCACTCCACAAAGTTCTTTTGATCATCAAGTTCTCTCCATGTTCTGGTTTGTTCATTGAATCTTCCTGTATCAAGGCATTTCTGCTACTACTACCAACCTTCTTACATTCAAATGCTCTATGTCCTTCTTCACCACATTTAAAACAAGTGCCTTTCAACCAATTCTTATCTTCTCTCTTGTGATCATCATTCTTAGGGTAATTTCCTCTTGAATAACTTCATCTACCTCTATATGAACTCTCTCCTTTCCATTCTATCTTTGCATTTTCTTGATCTTATTTGTTTTGCTTGAATCTTCCATTTTATCCATAAGATATGCCTCTACCTGTAGAGAATCTACCACCTCTACCTCTTTGTCTTTGTTCACGTCTCTTGTTCAAATTCTCTTCAGCCTTTAGGGAAAACTGATAGGCTTCTTCAATGCTATTCATCTTTACCAAACTTATCTCATCTTGTATAACAGTCCTTAATCCATTCAGATATCTAGCAATTCTTTCAACCTCATCATCCATATGTTCAGATCTGATATCCAATTTGTATAATTCCTCTGTATATTCTTTTACAGTAGTATCCCTTTGCTTCAAATTTTGAATTCTCCTTATCAAACTGATTTGGTAATCTCCTGGTAAGAATTTTCCTTTCGAATTGTTAACCATCTTATCCCATACTTTAATCTTATCTTTACCTCTTCTCTGTCTACCAAGTTGCATGTGTTCCCACCACAAGGAAGAATGGCCTTTTAATTTTGTACAAGCAATCTTCACCTTCCTATTCGCATGAGTGCCTTCATAATCAAAGTACATTTCCATCTCAGAGATCCAATCCATCAATATATATGAATACAACTTCCCAACATATTTAGGAGGACTAAAGTGTGGCTTACCATTCACACTAGTCAAAGCTCTCATAAATATTTCCTCACCCTGATCAAGGGCAAGTTCTTGTTCTTCTCCTTCTTCTTCTACCTCTATTTCATCTTTGCTAACATATTCAATAGGTTTGCCTCTTCTTTGGGCTATTTTAATAGCTTCTAACCTAGCAACAATCTGCCTTAGCATATCCATTACTGTAGGATCTGCATCTCTCCTTCGATGAACCGTCTTCACAACCCTTTGCAATTGTAGGTCAGATCTCCAAATTTGTGACCCCACAACCAAATAAACTAGGGTCTACAAAAATATAATGTTACTCTGAAACCACCTAACGCAATGCCGAGGTGGGAGAGTCCCCAAAGGAGATGCCCAACCTCGCAGCTAACAATAGTCAACATAAATATTCAAAGAGGCTACAAAATCCAGATATATATTCATCAAATAACCAAGTACATGTCGGGCTGTGAGGCCTTCCAGGTTATGGCCAATTACAATAAGAAAATATGCTCTCAATATTCATGCTAAGCTTCTAACTAATCATACTAACTTGCTTCCCTCTCCTCTATACGATCTACTGACTCTATATAAAGAAAATTGTACAATAGGTCAGCCAAAATTTGCATTCCCCAAGAAGGAAACATATTACAAATATTGGTCCTGACTAAAACATATCAACTATCCATGATCGATAAAATAAACAAGAGCGATCATAGGGAACAATCCTCCAAGGAATAAATAACCACGTGCTAAGATTGCAATGACTAAAAATCCAAGAATCTTGAGCGCAACACAAATCTCTAGAATATCCTCGCTGATCATGAACACGTTACCCACGACCAGAAGGAGAAGGAAATATTGACGCTCGATCAACATAAGGAGATGCAATCATAGGAGAATGATCTATGAATGTTTTATAATATGAAACTATGAGCGCAACCACTAACTCTAATGGGATCATGACCATAACTAAACTCTGCCAACTGGAAAAGAAAATTGCTACTAAAAAAAATAGAATGCAGGATAACTCATAAACCCAAGATGCTCTTGCATCAGAATATTCAAAAATATTTAGAAGCAAAATCACCACTCAACCATATTAGTTCTATGGTCCTTAGGACATTCACGCTTATGAACAATACCTAATTCCTAAACCCATCACAAAGTACACACATTGTTCTTAACTTGAGACAATACATACAATGGAGATCAATTTCCTAACTTAAGACGTGGATATCAACATCTACAACATATTAATGCATCATATTTGTACGTAGATCCATAGACCCTTGTCCACCTCATTTAAATTAATAATTAATATTTAATTATTTAGTTATCACTTTCATAAATTACATTATATACACCTTATTATATGCAAAAACTAACACAATTTAATTCAGAAATCTCTATATCTTAATCTTATTATATCAACCTAAATTATGCATTAGAGAGAAAATTATTAATGTGGAGAGACATTATACAATGATAGCAAGGGTGGAGTGTAATTTCATGAGTGTGTTAATGAAACTCTCACCTTTTGTCTTAAATTGGACAACTTTTCACACAACATAATTTTTTAAAATGGTGTAGGTTGTGGGCTAATGTAACTACAAGTCTTGCTCTGTACCCTATCTTCCTCTAGGATATTTTATTGGTCACTTATTGACCTATTAGGGTTCTTTACTTACCCTAACCTTCCAAGGATTCTTTCTACAAGGTCCTTCTCCTTTCAACTTGCATACATCAACAAAGAAACCAAAACACACATCACCTAGCCCATTGGAGCTCTTCTTGCCCCATCTTCATTAATTGATCCAACATGATCAAGAACACTTTTACATGGAGAGGTAGGCTTCTCGGATGTTAATTGGACCCACTCCAATATCCCCAAACACACTTTGCACTAGAACCCTAAACGAGTTCCAAGAAACATACCAAATTCACCCAAAACAGGGCTACAAGCAATTAGGCCTAATTAGGCTCTTTTTATCAAATAAATTGAAATAAACCTTAACAATATGGAAAAATGACCTTTGATCATGACACCCTTTATAGAGACCTAAAATATTTTCTAGGTCTTGTCCCCCCAAACTGTCCGTATAGTGGCTTCCTACAACCAAGACTAAAATTAAGGGTTTCAATGCACACAGAGCATATCCATCAGAATATTTGTTTTCACCATTAAGGATCCTTCACCAAACATTCCCATTTAAATTTGGACTTAACCACACATGTGTCTACCTCTCCAAAATCTATTATTGAAGCTATCAATGCCTTCAATTCTCCTTGTCACCTCTGCAATTCACTGTGATCCCTAGCCTTGCAACTCTGGCTCACCTAGGGTATTACCTTAAAGTTAGCTTGCTTGACTTCCAGGGCCCCTCCTTCACTATACAATATGTACAAGGAGTCATCTCCCTAATCCCAAAGGCCCTTGCAAAATCCACGGTGGGAGGAGGATCTATGACCCCATTTACAAAAGTTGCTTGGTTCAAACCAGAGACCGGCTTAAAACAAAATAAATTTACAAACCTAACTAAACTCACACAAAATGCTAATATAAAACCACACAGAATCCCAAAAGGAACTACTCTAACTTATCCATCAATTACAGTAAGCAATCTAATCCATTAAACCACAAAATGCTCAGAAAATGTTAAACTGCAACTGTTTCTTCAATTACACAGTCCGTACAAAAACTTTGCAAATTTTAACCAACCTCTTGCCAAGGTCGAGGGAGGTCTTATATAGTTGACCATGACCCTATCCCAAAGGTTTCAGATAGTTAGAAACCTCAAATGCCTGAAAAGACATTATTGCAAGAAATGTTGTCAATGACAACATTGACAACTTTTACAACTTTTGTGATTCTTGCATAAAACATGGTTAATCACCTCAAGAACTTAACCAATTGCATATCTAGGATAAGTAAACATCAGATAGGTCTCCTAAACCCTTGCTTGTCCAAATTGAACCCTAAATGTATCAATTCCATTATTGCCACAACATTGGCAATCTGAATACAAATGAGAAACTTTGGACATTGCTTGAAAATAAAGTTACTAAAGACCTAATAAGACCTCCTTATCTAACTCAACACATCCTAGGACCCACCTAGTCCTATTATTCCACTAGTGGTGTGTCTAGGACCACTACAATCCAAAAACAACTTAGAAGCCCTAGGTTACATTTTAGCCCTACCTAGGTGCTCCTGCACCATACTCCCCCACAAAGGAAAGTTATGTCACTCCTGTGGACAAAATGTCTTCAGAGATGCCCACCTTCTTAAAATTTGTAGTTGCAATCCATGTTGCTTCTGATTCAGGCCTATTCTTCCATTTGATAAGGTGCTCCATGTACACTTTGTGTCTTGTAGTCTTCTTAACTCTGGAATCCAGAACCTTATCTTCTTCTAATTGTGGTTTGGGAGGTAGTACAATAGGTGCAACATCACTACTGACCCCTTGATTGCTTTGACCCACTCATCTATTTTCCCTTTGAATTGGATCAAGTCTTGGAAATTAAACACAGGAGATATGCTCAAATCTGAAGGTAAGTCTATTTTGTATGCATTAGCCCCATATTTGGCTATGATCTTGCAAGGTCCCACTCTCTTCATCTGAATTTTAGTAGGGACACCCTTTTGTAACCTGGATTTGTTCAAATGAACCATTACATAATCACCCACCTCAAACTGAACATCTCTCCTCTTTTCATCCACTTTGGCCTTCAACTTTGTTGTGTTGTCTTGTATGGTCTTCTTGACTTGTTCCTGGATCTCCTTCATGGTCTGAGTGAAGTCCTCAGCATGACCACTGATGTACTCCATGCCTCCAAGATCCCTAAGTTCACACACACCTCTTGGGTGCATCCCATAAACTGTTTCAAATGGGCTTCTCCCTGTGGTTCTCTTCTTGCTATCATTATAAGCTACTCTACTTGAGGAATGATAACATCCCATGTCTGACCATACTCTTTAGTTAGGAACCTCAATAGGTTATCCAACACTATGTTGACCACCTCAGTTTGGCCATCTGTCTAAGGATGGTAGGATGAACCAAAAGAAAGATTAGTACCCAATCTATTCCACAATGTTCTCCAGAAGTGGATCATAAATTTCACATCCCTATCTGATACAATACTTAGGGGCAGACCATGGATTCTCACAATCACCTTAAAGAACAAATATGCTATATGGCTAGCATCATGAGTAGTCTTGCAAGGTATGAAATGTCTCATTTTACTAAATCTATCAACCACTACATAAATGTTGTCATGTCCTTACTTTTTTTTGGGTAGACCTTCTATGAAGTCCATGCTCGCACACTCCCATGGCCTATTAGGGACTGGTAAAGGTTGGTACAAACCTGCATTGCTTATTCCTCATTTGGCTTTCATGCATATTACACACTACTCAACATATCTAGTAACATCTCTTATCAACTTTGGCCAACAGTAAAACCTTTGCACAAGCTCCAAGGTTTTGTTCATACCAAAGTGACCACTCAAACACCCATTGCATTTCTTCTGTATGAGATTCTCTCTCATGGAACCTCTTGGCACACACAACTGATTACCCTTAAATAACAGTCCATTTTGTAAAGTAAAATCATAAAACTTGCTATGGAAATGACCTTTTTATAGGCTTCTATGTTGCTTCTCCAACTCTTCTTTTTGTTCTATTTTGAGATATTTGTTGCTTACACAATATATACTTGATCTTTTTGAATACTTGGTGATGTAACTCAAAGATTTGTAATGTAATACCGATGTAAAAATCTGATAGGTGTTGTTAGATAGTTATGTAGGCTAAGTTTAGTTTGGTTTTTTTGGTTGCTAAACTTTTGACATAGTTGTCTTTGGTATGCTGGTTTTTTTTACAACACCTATTGTATTCAGATTTATATGGCGACATATATCCTTAATAGAAAAAAAATCTACAAAATATTAAAATTACATACCTAAACAATAATTTTTTATTTTATTTTATTTATAACAATTATTAGTAGCCTAAGATAATTTTAATACACATCTAATTTAAAAACTAAAACTAAAATGAATATAAAACACAAATGCAACAAATATAAAATCTAAATGTTAACAAAAGACTAAGTATATGCAATAACCTGGAAAACTTACTATGCAGTAAGTTATACTTAAAAACCGTGTAGCTTTCCCAAGCGAACTCACATTTTTTAACTTGTGTGGTGTAGATTAATTCTATAGAAATGAGGGCACTCTAGATAGTGTTTACATATACTAATCTCTCTATATGTACATATAACAATATAATGAAAATTATATTATTAAAAATTATAACTATCCAAGCCCTACGATAATGCTGGCACGATTTGTCAGACACTAATTAATTGTATTTTGCTAATCGAAAACATTACTTTCTTCTATGCAAGCATCGAGATGTGGGGCCATCCATATAGCGATGTTGTATATTGTTATCTACTCTTGGATGTTACGAAGCAAATACCTAGTTTGTATTTTCAACTCTCATTGGAGATTACGAAGTAGACACCTAGTTTGCATGGACTGCATGTTGCAGATAGATGTAGTAAGTTGCTTGGACTATTGGCGGTTATGAATTTAAGTGTCTTGCAAGCATGAGAGAGGTGGATGGTGTTACTGGCCTATGCAACATACAATCTGATTCAATGCCCTTTTTCTTTCCAGAGATCTACACTCGTTGATTATTGTGGATTTCTAAATTTCTTAGGTATCAAAGAATCGACTAAAAGAAATTAAAGAATGGAGGACAACAAATGATAGTTTTAACAAATGAGCTAGTGCTATGGCTCATGGTGTCAATAATAATTATCTCAATTTAGATAGCATGTTTTTTTTTTTTTTTGATCGGTAAAAGGCCGAAGCCATAATTTTATTAATATTAAAAATAATTTTTACAGTATAACCCCACTCACTACGGGCGCTGGTAGGAAAGAGTGGGGTCGAGAAAAACTCCAGCCTTGCCCGGGACAAAAGTCCTATACCTGATATAGAAATATACGTGGGCATTCCCACGACTCGAGCTTTGTCGAGATTTCATAAATACATAGGTCCGTGGGCATACCCACTACCGAAAAAATTAACAATTTACAATTTAAAATTTTTAATGACCATGATAGTTACAATTTTGATCACATTTTGAGATATCATTCTCCGGTCCTATAACTTCAGAGGGAGCTTATACTTGGTGTTGAGTTGAGTCCTTCCCCCTGAAATGCATAACAGTTTCTTCGACAACCAATGGTCAACTTATCAACTTTAAGAATAAATTTACCTTAGGCAGTGAGACCTTGTTCCGAGAGTACCTCATTAGAAATC
>MU226250.1:451661-462936 GCA_018584345.1 Thuja plicata
GTATATACATGTGTGTATATATACACATGTGCGTGTATATACAAACCAAATTTAATATTTTGTAGAATCCGTGACTATAAAGATGTATATTATATTGCTATAAAGATGTATATATATACACATGTGTGTATGTATATGCACATGTGTATATATACACACATGCATATACACAAATGTGTATATATACACATGTGTGTGTATAGACACATGTATATACACACATGTGTATATACACACACATGTAATGTGTGTGTATATACACAAATGTATGTATGTGTATACACATACATGTGTGTATGTGTGTATATATACACATATGTGTATATGTGTATACATGGATACACACTTGTCAGTGTATATACACACATGTGTGTATGTGTGTGTATACACACATGCGTATGTGTGTATATGTGTATACATGTGTATGTACACACATGTATACACATATACACATGTGTCTATATATACACACATGTATCTATGTATATACACATGTGTGCATGTGTGTGTATATATACACATATATACACATATACACACCATATTCAAAGAAATTAAAAAATAAAGAATTAAAATTCCTTATGCATCTTCTCAATCATCTTCCGGGTGAACCAAACGGGTCAGTCCATATTCCGGATTTCATTTTGAGGATAAACATCTTCCTGAATTGCCAGCATCTTCCAGAATTGACCATATCTAGGATATGGTATTCCTGCTGCCAAACGGGCCCATAATTATATGAGAAAATGGAAATGAGGGCAACTACATAACAGGAAAAGGAGAAAATACCTGTTGTAGAAGAAAGCGCAACAATGAACCTCCAAGAAAAAAGTGTAGCAATGAACCTCCAAGCAAAAAGTGCATCAATGAATCTCCAAGCAAAAAGTGCAGTAGTGAACCTCCAAGCAAAGTTGTAAGCAGTTTCAACAGAAAGCACATATAAATTTGGAACGAGGCAACAAAGTCTTTGTAGGGCTCCTAAGTCGACAAGAATTTTTGGGAAGTAATCAGCCGCCACATTTCCAAGCCACGTTGTAAGTCAAAAGTTTGTATTGAATGCCAATCAAATCTCATTAAACAAGAAGCTTGCATTAACATTTGTGCACCATATATGTCATGACAACTTCAAAGAAAGCACAATATGTCTCTGACAAACTGGATCGTCTTAAACGAGAAGATGGACATTGAGGACACGTACAACATTAATGGGGTTCAACATATCTACAACATGGTATAAGTGGATATCATCCTTTTCAAATAAATGCTAATCAAATCTCATCAAACAAGACGCGTCTACCATAATAATACTTTGTCAAACTGGGTGGGTGGTGGTTCAAGTTGGTGCGAGGTCAAATCAACTAACAATGTAGGGTGGATGACTAACAATACTCTTATGGCAGTCACTGCCTCTCGACAACTTCGAGCCATCCATCGCAGAAAACAAGTCAAGACATTCCAAGATGGAAATGCCTACGACGTAAATATAAAATGCATTTGCTAAATTAGGTTTTTTTAATAAATATTTTGCTTCTAATATATTCATATAGATTTTTTTAATAAATATTTTTTTTAATATATTTATATAGGTTTTTTTAATAAATATTTTTTTTAATTATTAAAAAAACCTTATTTAACAAATGCATTTTTCTACAATTTTTTCCCGTTTGAATTTGTAATTTTGAACGACCAATAAACAAAAATGAGTAAACTACCGTCACCGTGATTGTAGGAGTGATAGTTTAAAGGTTGCTACGGGCTGTAAATAAAATTTAATAAATAGTTTAGTTAGATTTAGGGTTTTGAAAAAAAAAACTGTAGGAAGCGTCGAAGAGTTAGGGTTTGAACAAAACGATGTTAGGGTTTCAGAGCAATATATACAAGGGCCTTCTGTAAATAAACGATCTCAGGGTTTCATGACAATTGCCTCCATTCACGCGTCGAGCTCAGATCGCAGAGAGTTTCTTTACTTGTTCATTGTGGCCAGTTTTATTCTATATTTTAACATTTTTGTGAACTGATGTCAATCAAGCCAGCGGTATGTATTCTTCAGGCATTTTCTTTTAAATATCAGCTTCAATCGGTTCTTTTAACCAGGATTTTAGTGTATAGTAAAGTCTTTGAAGTATATCTCGTGTCTTCTTTTATTCAGAGTAAATTATGCCTCTCCTTTCGAGTCTCAAACTTATCTTACATATGTTTGATGGCTTTGTTCTCGAGGCAAATATTAAATTTTTGGAGCAGGGGATTTAAATGCAGAAATCTCTCATAGATTTCTGTAATAATTCTTTGCTCTACATGATACTTAGAGTGTTTTCACTTTTGCTCTGTTAAAATCAATTGGTTTTTATTTGTTTTTGGATATTGTAAAGATTATTCGGTTTACAGCGGTCAAAATTTTCCTCAAAGGTCATGAATGAATGATGATACCTTTCATGCTGTCGTTTGGGATCCTGGAGGATTTGAGCTGCAGTGTCAAATGGGTTTTATTTACAGACAATCAGTCTTTTACAGTATTTAGTAGTGTTTTTAGATTTACCTGTAAAAAATACATTTTTACAGGTCGCAGAAATAGACCGTTAGTTTGCACGGTTCATGTTAATATGCTCAAAGGTTTCTGTATTTAACGCATCTTACCTGCATTAATTATAGGTTTTATGACGATTTCTCAATTATAATTTTATTAGACAGTTTAAAATCTTTGTTATGGTTGGTTTGGGTTTTTTTCGACTGATTTTGTTCTCATTGGAATCTTTGTTCGATTAAAATTTTTATGTGTTCTTTAGTTAGAAAATGATTTATGAAGGTTTGTTATGACACTTCTTTCAGCTCCATCTCCATGGAGGGTAGTCACAAATAGGGGATCTCCACATTTCATTTGTTCAAACCTATGAGATCCTCACATTTGTTCAAACAGGTTTTATCACAATTGATGTTACTAGTTTGTGTGGGAGATGGCCAAATACTCTTCTCAAAAACAAATCCATGTCGATATTTCAAATAATTTTAATTTTCAAGTTAATGTTGTCAAATATGGTGCTACATCAACATGTGTTTTTGTAAACGTGACCACAATGTCGTCAATAGGTGATAAGACCTACAGGTGTGCACTAAGTCATGTTTAATGGTGGGTTGATGTGGCTTCACATGAGTGGTGGTTTTTTGAAATTTAAAGAAATCTTTTTGGGGATGATTATTGACATGAAATTTTTAGTGCACCTCTATAAGGTCTATTTTGTCCACCTACTATAATATTGGCACCCTTGTCACCTATTGGTCCTCCCCTAATGTATGATGAGAACAAGCAATATAAATGTTACACATCAATGTGTCTTTGTACATATTGATAGTGTTAATATATTAATTAATGTGACTTTCTTTATTCTTTTTCTTGAAGGTGGTATTCTTGGTTTTAATAAGCAGCTAGTAGTTGTGTCCCCTACTTATGACTAAGGTTTTAGGATCACATCATTGAATATGATAACAGACATCAATGTGTCTTTGTACATATTGATAGTGTTAATATATTAATTAATGTGACTTTCTTTATTCTTTTTCTTGAAGGTGGTATTCCTGGTTTTAATAATTAGCTAGTAGTTGTGTCCCCTACTTATGACTAAGGTTTTAGGACCACGTCATTGAATATGATAACATGCTTTTGTCAAGGTGTCCAAAACAATCCCAAAAAAGTGACACCAATAGTTGCACAAAAGAGGCTCCCATATTCGAGGAGTTGATGTGACATTGCCACAATTGGTTGCTTTTTAGAATATTCATGGTTAAGAACAATTATATTAAAAAAATAGATATAATAAAAATTCTATTGCTTTATGCTACAAGATCTTATATATTAAAAAATAGTCACCAAATTGTGTAAAGATAAGTGTGGAAGGATAAGCACTCCTAAAATGTTATGGAACACATAATGAAAGAAATGTAATTGTTTATTGAGATGAGGTTAACATGTTTTTCAAGGAGAGAAAAGTCAAATCAAATTTAAGAAATTGAAAGTAGTTTTAAGTGTTTATAATACCCTTGGTTTTTAAAAGGGAATAAATAATTGAGAGCTATGAATAAGAACATGGCAAAATGTAGAGAAAATCAACTTCTTGGTTGTCAAAGGTAAAAGGAGCATTTACTATTTTGAAACCTCTCAAATAGTGTGGAAGTGATTGGGAGAAGATTGTAGAGGTCATGGAGACAATCAATTTTTTGAGCAAGTCATCTTAAGTCACCCAGGTAACCCTATAGTCTCACTTGTGGGGAATGTGAGTTTGAAGAACTATTGTTTCTTGTGTTAGACAATTGTTTAGGCGATGTTGTTCTTAGGATCCCCAACACAAAGGTGGGCAAATAATGTGAAACTCCATTTGAGCAACCCTTAGCATAAGGGTCAGAGTGTGGAGAGAGATGTCACGAGAACATCACCTAGATTTTTAGTAGGAGCTTCATCCTCATCGTTAGCTTGTGACTCTTTGTCAAAGGAAGAGTTAGAATAAGTAGAATATATATACACACATATATATGCATGTGCATATATATATACACATGCACATGCGTATATATATACACATACACACATGTATGTGTATACACATGTGTCTATATATATACATGTGTGTATATATATGCACATGTGTATATATATACACATGTGTATATATACATCCTTATAGCAATATAATATACATCTTTATAGTCACGGATCCCACAAAATATTAAATTTGGTTTTCTAAAAATTGGAATTCCCATTCCTCTTTTTTGGTGTATTTGGACTTGCCAAATTGAATCTATTAGTTGCATTGATATGATAGCTTTGAAATTGAAAATGGAAAGCAATAAGAGGACTCACTTACTACCTTGTCATTTAATGTTCACTTGTAGCTTGCATAAGTAAAAAGATCTCATTTGTATTTTGAAAAATATATAATTGAAAGTGAAATCAAAGATTAGAGGCATGTATTGTTGAAATGTAAATGTGATATGTTGCTCATCCTTTGATAATCCACAAAATTCTTGAGAAGAAACTCTCGTATGAAGTATTATGGAGTAAATCAAAGATAAATTGTAGTTCAAAAGAGAAGACAAAAGAGAGGAAAAAGATGGGGAATAAGTAATTAACATAAAGCTTATTATCAATAGGCTTTTAAGACCACATCTTAGCCTTTAAAGGATATAGCTAGGCCTTAAAAATGAGAAAGGCACCCTATCCACATCTTGAACATTTTTGCCTTAAAGTGTGCTAATAATGTATGTTGAATTTACAATTTTTTATTTAAAAGGTCTGACTTTTGGGTTTATTGTTATATGTTTGTTTTATTTTTTCTTGGTCCATTGGGGGTTGTGAGGGTGTCGACTAGGTTGTCTCTTTTACCATAGTAAATTGCCTAGGGGATCTTTGTCGCTTGGGGCTATGTTGGTCGCTCAAGTGATCTTGGTTGCTCTTGTTTGTACATTGGAGGACTTATTGTTTAGAGGTTAATTTTGTCTATTTTCATTGGCTTATTGATGTTTTATAGTTATTTAAAGAATATATTTGGTTTTTATGTTTTTTATTTTTTTAAGCTTTTTTATATATTTATGATTTTTCAAGGTTCAACTAGCGTGTTTCCTTATAGGACACCTAAATAGGTAGAATGCTACCTTGAGAAAGATTAGTACATGGATGTAGTAGAGATAATGTTTGTTAGACCATGCCATGCTCTAGCAAGTTGGTCTAGCTAGAATGGCACATAGATTGATTGTTCATCTTTTGTCACACATTTTATTAACCTGTCCTTATGTATTGGAATGCCAATTAGAACACTTTTTTTAAACCTTTTACTCCTATAGGGCGAACCATCACTTTAAATGATATTGCATGCTTGACATTTATTGCATGCATAACTATCATTGGAGTTACTTATCATTCAACTTACATCTATTCTTGTACTTGAAGTGATCTTGATTGGCTTGATTGTTCCTTGCCATTGAGAGATGCCCACTTTAGACTCACCAAAGAGCTATGAGATTGGGTTCAACTTAGCATTTTGATACATCTTCACGAGTCACTACTAACATGATAGATGAGGAGTATCACATATCCCTATATAAAGATGGAGGGGTTGTGACCAAGAGGTAAAGCCATATGATCTTATTGACAAGAAGACACTTATGTGATAAATAGTTATAACTTGGTTGAGATTCATTCAATCATGCTTCAACAATTTAGAGATGAGTACCTTAAGGACTTGGATCCATACTACAAATCCATTTAGGAGTCATTTAATGCATAACAAAAAGCACTTCCTGTTAGAATTAAGGCAACACACAACTGATAGGGGGGTGAATCAGTTGTGACAAAAAATAACAAGGGCTTCAACCCCAATAAGGCTCACTACCTTACAATAATTTTTTATTACAATTCACAATGGACAACAATCCATATCTCACGAACTCTGAAAACATCTCTGATTATGCCATCAAATCTCTGCCTCAATTGTAGATTCCACTCATACCTCTTCTCCTTTGTTCTTCATACCATTTGCACACTCTACCACACTTCACATTCACAAATGAATGCACCTTTTATACATCACATCAACTTTATCTCAACTAGGTCAGCTAGGGACCTAATGACAAAATATTAATTCATTACAACTAAATAAACAATGCGATCAATAACAATACCCTTGAACACATTCTAGATCCATAATTCACGCCGCGATCCTTCGCAACACGCTACACCACCACATCGTAAAGTTATAAAATACAATCACATAACCCAATGCAATTCAACAACACAAATAGTACACAATCTAGAAACATCAGTAAACAACATGAAATGCCATGACATCAACAGGAACAATTTTATCTCATAATTCACACTCATCTCTGCACTGTTCATGAGAAACACTAATCAACAACTGCTGCCATAAAAGAATAATAACTTGTCAGCATCCAAATCATGAACTACTCAAGTTGAGGACACACATCCAAGTCCTGAACACCACCACTAGGTTAGTAACCAAGAATATGATCCAATAACTAAAACACTGTCTCTTCCTGAACAACCAAAATACGAGTTTTTGATAAATCCTTCACAGCTCACTCAAATCGTCATGTAAACCTCTTTAAGTTGAAATAGATCAACTATAGACATCAATGAAACCATATGTATCTTCGCAACATCTGATATTCAATACAATAGTCGCACCAAAGTAATCTTCTCACTGAAAAATCAAATCAATGCACAAAGAAACCATGTCAACAATACTACCAACAATAACTTTCAAAGTCTTATTTTTCATATCTCCCCTTTAGTCTCATACATTTTTTTTTTCATAATTCTATCTCCCCCTTTGACATCAATGACAAAGACACATGTATGAACTAAGTCATAGAAGCCAAAATCTGAATATTTTACTCATCAAGTTAACTACTCCCCCTGAGTAGTAGCCATCAAATACATCAATCCAGAATAATGACGATCTATGTAACTACACTGGACTGGTGCAAATTAATGCATCTCTAGCTCTGATCAGGTTGGGCAATCACCCCAAGCTTACCTTAGAGATACTCAAAAGTATCCTTTGGCAAGGGCTTCGTGAAAATATCCGCAATCTATTCTTTTGTAGATACATATTCCAATCTGACTTCTTTCTCATTGACCTTGTCCCTCAAGAAATGATATTTGATAGAAGTTTTTTTGCTTTGTCTCTAAATGTAACACAAGGTTCTTTGAAATATTGATAGCACTTGAATTGTTACAATAGATAGCAACAGACTCATCAATACATACTCTGATATCTTTCAACATTTGCTTCATCCAAATCACTTGTGTACAATTAACAACAACAACATATTCAATATCAACAATAGATTGTGAAATACAATTTTGTTTTTTACTTGCCCATGAAACTAATTTCTTACCCAAAAAAGAACGCTCCACCACTTGTTCTTTTTCTATCATCCACATTACCTACCCAATTCGCATTAGTATAAGCATTCAATGTAAAATCATCATCCTTTCCGTGTCTCAGAATCCATAATCAACTATCCCTTTCCAGCATCTAAATATCCTTTTAACATGCAAACAACATTCTTGCAACAATGCATTATTGCAAGAATGTTGTTTGCATGTTAAGAAATCTTGCAACAATGCAAACAACATTCATAATATCTGCTCTAGTTTGTGTCAAGTATAGTAACCCTCTGATCATTGATATGTATTTGTTTGATTTGCTTTAGGTGAATCATCATCCTTTTTTTCAATTTGCAACTAGTCATCATAGGAGTACCAACAGGTTTTGAAACGTCCATGCCAAATTTCTTCAACAATTCTTTCACATACTTGGACTGAGATATGAAAATACCTTTATCAATTTGTGTAATTTGTAGACCAAGAAAAAAATTCATCTCACCTATCATAGACATCTCAAACTCTTTTTGCATTTCATTAGCAAATTCTTTGCTTAACTTGTTTTTTCGACCAAAAATAATATCATCCACAAAGACTTCAACAATCAAAATATTATCATGATCAACTTTGAAGTATAAGTTGCTATCAATAGTGCCTTTACTGAAACCAAGCCTCAATAAATATTTATCTAACCTTGCATACCAGGCTCTAGGAGCTTGTTTCAATCCATATAATGCATTTTTCAATCTGCAAACCATGTCATCTTCATCGTTAAAGGAAAACCATCAGACTACTCAATGTAGACTTCCTCTTCCAACTCTCCATTCAAGAATGCAGACTTAACATCCATCTAATATACCTTAAAATCTTTGTAAGTAGCATATGCAAGAAACATCCTAACAACTACAATTCTAGCAAAGGAGCAAAGGTCTACTCAAAATCAATACCTTCCATCTGTGTATATCCCTTGCAAACAAGTTTGACTTTGTTTTGAACCACTTCACCTTCTTCATTCTAATTGTTTCTGAATACTCATTTAGTACTGATCACATTCTTGTCCTAAGGTCTAGGAACTAGCAATCGCACCTTAGTGTGCAATGGGAATGCCGTAGAGTTATGGTAAGGTCATTTAAGTATTTGTCTCTTTATTTGTCACTCCTTCTCATCCTCTCTAGATCTCCTTATCTTTGTATCAATATATCTCACCATCTATATATCTTTAGAACTCTTCCTCTCTATCTCTCCCTCTCTATGTCTCCCTATGTATCTCCCTAGATCCCTTTCTATCTCAGATAAAAAATTCACTGAAATACGCGGGAGTAATGTTGTGGTCTACGTTCTATGACGATCATATCTCTAACATTTTTAATTGTTAAAAATGTGTGAAGATCATATCTCCTTCCTTCCATCTATCTCTACAGTGTGAGCCTTCGTTTAGGAGATTGTGAGGTGATTCCAATTGTTATGGAAACAACTATCTCAGATCAAAAAGTCGTTGAAATATGCGGGAGTAATGTTGTGGTCTAAGTTCTATGACGATCATATCTCTAACATTTTTAATTGTTAAAACTGTGTGTAGTTCATATCTCCTTCCTTTCATCTATCTCTAAAGTGCGAGCCTTCGAGAAGGAGATTGTGAGGTGATTCCAATTCTTACGGGAACAACTGCCTCAAATTAAAAAGTTTTTGAAATACGGGGGAGTAATGTTGTGGTCTAAGTTCTATGACGAGCAGACTCAATACAACTAATCTATTGAAGGTTATGCCTGAGAGCAGAGATTATGGTGTCTTGATGTACTATAGTATATCTAGTTTAAACTTTAAATAATGCTCTTGCTTTCCATGAGATCCCTGCCTGTAAATAGAGGCTTTCAAAAAATGAAAGCTGAGGGAAAATATTGTGTGCAATTTTTTTGTCCTTTGGATACATAATGGGTTTTACGATCACAAGGCATTAATAAACAAATGAGGATCTAACACATAGTTGAAAAGGGTGGATAACTTAGGTGTTGCCACAGCCCTTCGGAACTATGTGAAAATGACGAACGACCACAATCCTATCAATGGTTGTACATATATACTTTGATATCGAACTATCCTGATAATAACAATCTGAGTTCTAATATCATTCAGTGTGGAGGTGTATCTACGGACACTCCTATTCCTAGGATTTTCTGCGAATTGAACTCCTCTCATTCACTGGTAGTTGTGAGTAGGATGTTTGGGGATTGAGATCATACAAAAATCTTTAACAAGCAGTTTGTGCTCACCAAGCACTTTTAGGAATACAAGATTCACTCTAATATCAGTGAATTTCAACGCTCGATATTAATATATTGTTAATCGCAGAAACTTGCTTGGTACTGGTTGTGACGAAGGTCAGAATTCATGTAAGCTGCTATGTTCTGTAAACAAGCCACGTTCTCTTTTTCGTTGACTCGTAGTCCACATCTATGGTCAAATGAAAATCAATGAATGACTAAAACTATGGAACAGTTAGATGCGTCCCAATCGCACCTTGGTGTGCAATAGGTACGCCGAAGATATAGAAAGCATTTACTTTTATGAGAAATATTGACGAAAGTATGTCTACCTTCCCTTCCACGTCTCTTTGGCATGTACTTATTGTAAAACAAAATTCTTGGATGGTTGACCTAAATTTCAAAGACCAAAAATTGAGCTGGGAAGGAAGCATGTCTAGTTGAAAAAACCCATTCCCTTAAATGTATCTCTTCAAAATACAATTCCCCAAATAATTGTTGGTGTACAAGACGAGGCCAAAAGCACTCCACACTTTGGAATGAAACTTACGTTACAATTGAAGTTTGAAATTCACTCAAAAGTGTACTATTCCAACTAAGCTCTTTAATAGATAAAGAAAATGATTTTTATTGGTCATAATAGAAACTTCCTGGCAAAACTTTGGCAAACTAATGCAATAGTGTCAGTGTATTCTAATGAATCTTTAATTACAAGCTCCCTAAAATAAAAAAATATTTTAAAAAATATTCCAACAATATTTGGTTCCTCAAAGATCATAACTGTAATCACAAAAAGAAACCCAATTTCATTAATTGTGGAGAAACATATCCACTTTACTCCATGTCATAAGAAAATGAAACGTTAACTTTTCCTAAAAAACCCTGTAGTCAATAATAGTCAATAGTATGCCCAATAATAGTGGAGTAATATCAGGAAATCTATCTCTATCTCTCTGTCTGTTTTTCCCCATCCTCTCACTTTATATTCATCTATATCTCTATCCAACCATCTCTCTCCATCACCCCCTTCCTATAATCAATCTCTCTCTCTCTCTCTCTCTCTCTCTCTCACACACACACACACACACACACACACACACCCATTGCACACAAAGTA
>MU226250.1:473965-491574 GCA_018584345.1 Thuja plicata
TTACTATCTCCTCAGCACGGTGGGAGTGGACCTTTGGTTCCACGTGGTCGGGTGGTAGTGATTCTTATTACCATTGAGATTCTGACGGATTCTTCTTCATGCTTGGATGTTCCTTGTTGCAGTTTCACCTTCATAGTCCTTTGGAGACTTGCTCAGTTACTTGAGTTGTGTATTTGTACCATATGCTTATATTGGTTATCATCCCTGGAGGATGCATTGTATTGATTATTATGTATTATTACATACCCTGCGATTTGTGCAGTGGATGTTGATTAGGTAGTGTACCTTATGATATCAGTTGTATATGTAACCTTTATTATGAGATGTATGTTATTGGTTTCAGATTATGTAACCTTTTATGTCAGTTCTTTATTATTGTAATCGTAGATTAGTTTGTTTAAGTAATTGTATGTCAAGGAACCCTCGAGGAATGTTAATCATGTATGAGTTATTTTCATGTATGTCATGTACTTCATTGTGTTGTTTCTGCATTGTTAATAATATTGTTTGTAAACATTTAAAAAATAATAATTCTGTGAACTTAGTGTCGTGTTTGGGTTAAGTTCTCCTGGGTTCCTTGGCGGGGCATTACATCCTCTAATCTAAACACCATGTTTTTTATCACCAATAATATGTTTTTCTGAATGATTTAACTTTCCATACCTTGGAGTCTTCGGATTTGAATTTGTAGCAGACTCTTGTGTTTCCACTTCTTCCTCATTTGCAACTTCTTCATTTTGTTCTACCGAACCATCCTGATTTTGATTTTGATTCTGTGATTGGACTATTTGATTGTCTTCTTCATCATCTGATTCATATCTCCAAGATCTGATTTGTTTATGATAACTCTCATCCACTTTGACATTTGCACTTTCAATTACCTTTCTCAACCTTTTTTTATAACATTTGTATGTTTTTTCTTTTTTTAGAATAACGAAGAAAAATTTCTTCATCACATCTAAGATCAAAACTTCCTAAGTCTTCATCTCTTTTGATATAACATTTGCTTGCAAAGATTCTAAAGTATTTCACTATAAGAACATGACCATACCAAATTTCACAAGGTGTCTTACTAGTGCCTTGCTTGATTTGAACTCGGTTCAATGCATAGATAGAAGTACTAACTACTTCTATCCAATAGATCTATGACACATCTCCTTCAATCATCGTAGTTCTTGTAGTGTCTAGGATAGTTCTATTTCTTCTCTTTGCAGTGTCATTCTGTTGTGGGGGTTCATGGAGCAGACATTTGCCTCTTTGTTCCATGCTCTTCACAAAATGTGTTAAACTTAGTGGATGTAAACTCTCCACCTCTGTCTGATCTCAAACATTTCAACTTCAGACTTGTCTCAATCTCAACCATATCTTTAAAAATATTGAATTTGTCAGACTTCATATTTCTCTTTCAAAACTGTAATCCACATCATTCTAGAATAATCATCAATGAACAGAATGAAATACCTATCCCCATAATAGCTTATAGTTCTTGTAGGATCACTTAAGTAATTATGCACCAAATCTAGCAATCCACTTGAAGAATAATTCTTGCTCTTAAAAGTAGATTTAGTCAGCTTACCCATTTGACATTCCTTACACATTGTATTAGCATGCTTCAACAGTTTAGGAAGATCTCTAACTGCTCTTGTAGTGCTTATCTTCATAATGTTATCAACGTTCACATGACAAAATCTCTTGTGCCACAACCAATTGTCATCATCTTAACAATCAGGCATCTATTCTCATAATTCTTCAAATGAAATACATTACCTTGAGTCTTTCTTCCTGATGCAATCTCAATTCCAGAACTTCCAATAATCTTGCACATTCCAACCTTGAATTGTAAGTTGTAACTTTTATAAACTAGTTGTCCAACACTCAAAAGATTGTACTTCAAACCTTCAAGATATAAAACATCATCAGTAATATTCTTACCATCAAGTGTAATGGAACCTCTACCTTTGATCATACAAGGAGTATCATCACCGAATTTGACAACACCACCATCATGCTTCTCCAAAATCACAAATTTGTTTTTGTCTTTGGTCATGTGTTGTGAACAAGCACTATCAATAACCCATTCATCCTTTTTATCTACATGTGAAACCAAAACTTTTTCTTCATTCAAGAAATTAGGATTTTCATCTTTGATAGCAATAAACACAATCTCATGTTCACTCTTTTCGAATTCATCATCAGTTACACCTTCATCAACAATATAATAACACTTCTTCAGATATTTAGACTTGAATTTCTTGGGCATGTACTTAGATTCATTATCTTGACATCTTGAAGCAATATGACTGATCTTGCATGATAAACATTTCAAATGCAATTTTCCTTGATACTTACCAGATCCCTTAGGCAGTCTCTTTGCAACTAGGGCTTCAAGCTCTTCAAGCTTTCTTTCTTCTGTTTCAATTTCTTCCCATTCCTTTGCATATCTAGATATATACTTAGATGAAATTTCTCTGGGGTCATATGTTTGTTTATCCTTAGAAATAGTAGCTTTAAATGGATATTCAACTTTAGGAAGACTATCCCCAAATTCTCTCATTTCAAAAGCAGATAACTTACTAATTAATGTTTCTCTTGTTACGGTTGTCATAGTCCTGATATCTTTAGTAGCAGAAACTATGATTTTAGGCAGGGGCAAAGATCTCAATATCTTAGAAACAATCTCATTCTCATCCAATGTTCCACCAACGCATCTAATTGTGCAAATTAATTCGGTCATCTTTTGCACAAAGGAAGTAATGTTCTCATCTTCGCTTATCTTCAATGTTTCATATTTCCCTTTCAGACTTTGTAGCTTGGCTTGCTTCACAAATGCATCTCCTTCATATAAAGTCTCTAATTTTATCCATATCTAATTCACAGTCTCTAATTCCATGGCATTTGTGTACTCAACATTTGACGAGGTTCTCAACGAGGATTATTTTGCTCTCATATTATGATCAAAAATATTCTTCCCATCAGGAGTCGCGGTAGCAAGATCAACAAGAGGGGTGTAAGACTTCTTAGTGACATCCCAATATTCTTCTCCGATGCATCTTGGTGTGTAATCATCCGACCCTTCCATATAACATAGTTTGTACCTTCAAATCTGAGACTTTCCTTCTTAAAGGGTGCCATCAAGATCTCCTCAAGCGGCCATGCTTCAAAAAGAGGATCTAGGTCTGATACAAATTGTTAAAATTAACGCAACGCAAACAACTGAGAGGGGGGAGG
Source organism: Thuja plicata (assembly GCA_018584345.1). Taxonomy (NCBI): domain Eukaryota; kingdom Viridiplantae; phylum Streptophyta; class Pinopsida; order Cupressales; family Cupressaceae; genus Thuja; species Thuja plicata. Next base: position 477,194 of record MU226250.1, read on the forward strand.
GAGTGAATCAGTTGTGACCAAAAAATTCAAATCATTAACCAACTTATAAACTTAATCTTAGATCTGAATGATAAACATGATTGCAAGATCATAACACATTAATCAACACATAACACCAAGATTTTTGATGTGGAAACCCGGTTAAGGGAAAAACCACGGTGGGGATCAAACCCACAAGATGAGTGTACTCTGTTAAAAGTAATATACCCTATTATGAGTATTACAAAGGGGAATGCACATGCATTTAGGTACACTGCCTAGAGCTCACTACTCAATTACAATGAGGGCTTCGACCCCAAGAAGGCTCACTACCTTACAACAATTTGTGATTACAATCTACAATGGACAACAAACCATATCTCACGAACTGACTGAAAGCATCTCTAATTATGTCAATACGGTTCTAATGAAGCGCATCAAATCTTTGCCTCAATTACAGATTTCGCTCATACCTCTTCTCCATCTTTCTTCATACCATTCACACATTCTACCACACTTCGCATTCACAAATGAATACATCTTTTATATATTACATCAACTTTATTTCAACTAGGTCAGCCAGGGACGTAATGTCAAAATATTAATTTATTACGACTCAATACACAATGCGATCCACTGAATGTCGGCTAAGACATAGCAATGATCAATAACAATATCCTCAAACACATTCCAGATCCATAATTCATGCCACAATCCTTCGCAACATGCTACACCACCATATCGGTCAATAACAACAACACACCACATGAAAGTTACCAAATCTAATCACATAACCCAATGTGAACCAACAACACAAATAGGACATGATCTATAAATATAAGAAAACAACATGAAATGCCACGACATCAACAAGAACAATTCTGTCTCAGAATTCACACTCATCTCTGTACTATTCATCAGGAAAACTAATCAATAGCCATTGTCATAAAAGAAGAATAACTTGCCAACATCCAAATCACGAACTACTTAAGTTGAGGATACACATCCAAGTCCTGAACACCACCACCAGGTTAGCAACCAATAATATTGCATAACCGATCCTTACTGATCCAATAACTAAAACATTGTCTCTTCTTGAACAACCTAAATACCAGTCTTTGATAAATCCTTCACAGCTCACTCAAATCATCATGCAAACCTTTGTAAGTTGACATAGATCAACTACATACATCAATGAAACCATATGTACCTTCACAACATCTTATATTCAATACAATAGTCATACCAAAGTAATCTTCTCATTGAATATCTAAAGAACACACATGAATACTATCACCAACAGTAGGAATATGTTGACATCAATGATAAAACATCAATGTCAACACATATATGCACAATAGCAAACAATATCTCTACACTTCCATGGGCTCCACTTGTTCGTGAGCTTGAGATAACAATGACCATGCCAAGCCAAACAACTTGTTACTATGGAGGAGAATGAGATTGATAAGAACTACATTCATATGTTAATCACATTAGATCATACCAAAGGGTAAGGTAATAATCCCGAAGGATGAGGACACGGAACTATAGAAGACCGCATTTTCACAAGGATGAGATGAGGATTTGTGATATTGCATGTTAGTTTTGGGACCCATGCAAATACTTAACTTATCTACTATTTTCTTTCACTTTGGAACTTGTTACTTTAAAATAATTATGCACTAACACAAGATTGTCACTCTTTTCTTCTTTGCATTTATGATGTAAACATCATTAATAAATGGAGACCCTTTAAAAAATGCCCACATAGATATCTTGATATATATATATATATATATATATATATCAATTCCACTATCCTTTCTTCGCAACTTGACAGGTTGGATTGCAGGGCTAGAGGTCAAGCCGGTTTTCGTGCAAATTACCAGACCATGGACCACATCTTGACACTACGGGCGATCATTGAGGAGGCTCGCTATCGCTCTACAAAATTCTATTGCTGCTTCATCGACTTTCGTAAGGTATTTGATTCTGTCCCTCGGGTGGCCCTTTTTCAGAGACTTAGAGACATTGGGATATCTGAGATTCCTTTGACTGCTATTATGAGACTTTACGAGCGTGTTGAGGGCAGATTTAGGACCCCAGAGGGCTTCTTAGATCCTATTCATAGCACTACTGGGGTGAAACAGGGATGCCCTCTTTCCCCCACCTTATTTGGCATCTACATTGACGAGCTCAAGGGTTTCATCAGAGACTCGTCTCTCCTAGGTGATGGCTGCTATTTACACCAGGTCTTAGTTTCCATTCTTCTTTTTGTTGATGACGTGATTCTCTTAGCCTCCTCACCTGAGGGTCTCCAGAGAATTCTTGATATCTTGGCTCGTGGTTAATCTGGGTAAGACACGGGTCATGGTCTTCAACTGCTTGAAGACCTCGCATTTACACTTCTACTTCTAGGGATAGGAGATCGAGATTGCCTCCGCATACACATACCTTGGGGTTGAGTTTTCCGGTCCTCGCTTCAGTTTGAGACCTGTCATTCAGCCTAGGATCAGCAAAGGGATGGGTTCCCTCGCCCTAATTGAGAGACAGTGCTTTAGACACCACTTTCAGGACACCTCGTCCAAGTTATCCCTCTTGGATTCTCTGGTTAGGCCTACTGTACTCTATGGCTCTTTTGTTTGGGAACCATCTCTCCTTGATTATGACTGGGCCTCTATTGAGCGTATACAAACTCTCCTCCTTTGACGTATCATCAGATCTCATCGTACCACCTCCCACAACATCATCCTGGCTGAGTTCGGGGCTCATCCCTTTAGGTTAGGAGCCATCTTCGACCTGGTTTGGTTTCTTCACCGCCTACGTTGCTTCGTAGACTCTTCAGATGGCCAGAGTAGATACTCTTACCTCGCCTATTTCTCTTCTGTTGAGCTGGCTAGATTTGACACCTCCTCTAGAGCTCGTTGCTGGTATGCTCAGGCCACTTCCCTTTTGGGTTCCATCAGGATTGATATTGATCGCCTACCCCCCTTTTAGTTTTCTTTGGACGCTCCGGCTCATCTTATTCCCTCCAGACAGGAGTTGAATGAGCATGTCAAACTTGACATCTACAGGCAATACATCATCTCGACCTAGACCAACCCTAGTGGGGGTTTACGTCCGAGGATGGCTTTTTATGCTGAGCACTTCTTACATATCCAGGATGGGATCATCGTTCGACCCAGATATTTATCACAGCATTGGTGCCATGCTCTCCAGATCGTGCTAGGATCTTTCAGAGTCAGCTCTCACCGCCAGAGAGCACAGACTAATCATCACATTGACAGAGAGGATCGTATTTGCAGTTTATGCACATTGTCTGAGATTGAGACCGTGACACATTTCATTTTCCGCTGCCCTATATACTATGAGATCAGAGGGAGATTTTATTTCTTATTCAGAGATTGTAGCTCCTTGACTTCCTTCTTTTGCTACTCTGACCAGAGATGTCTGACACTCTATTTATAGGAGACGGTTCAGCTCCATGACCATACCCTGCAGCTTCTATTTCCCCAGAAGCTGGTCACCGAGCAGCTCATTACGTATTTCTTCTTGCCCTCACTGCCGGCTCAAGGTGTGAAGCGGCCCTCATGTCCCTCCACCATCGGTCACTCTAGATCAGTGAGACCTCACAGTGCTTCTACTCATCAATGACAGACCACCTGCAGAACACGGCGACAACTCCATACCCTTATTCTTTCGAGTCACTATCCTTCTGTGTTGGATTTCTTTCCGCTCGGGAAGGACCCCTGGTCCTTTCCCTGGTGGTTATTTGTTCTCTGCTTCTTCTTCTTTGGTTCCTTGTTCTTTTTTTTGTTCCCCCGACCACTGTTTGGTGGTCCGCTGGTTTCTTGCTTTTTGGCTGTTTGTTTCCTATTTCAGACCCTTGTTGGTCTTCTGTTGGACATTAATAAATTTATCTTATCTTATCTATCTACAAACATTGTGACAATACATTTAATTATGTGATGTTAATATGATCAAGGCATTATTATTATGAGGAAAGATCAAAACATAAATTTCAAAACATAAATATATGTGTATATATTAATGTATATAAAATAATAATAATATCTATTATTATTATTATATGTATTGATATATCATAATTGATCTATTCTCATTATATTAATGTCTACTATATTTTTATTTGATCGAAGGTACAAACATTAACAATAATTGATTGTGTCTTGATATAATGTTTTGTACCATGGAGTTAATTACTCTTTTCAATATTGTGTAGATTCTTATAGTCTATTATTCTTTTGTGATTATATTGTATTAAAATTTATTTTAATATTATTATTTATTATTAAATTCTATTCTATAGAAGGGACATTACATTTCCTGAGATTGATCCATTGTAGGCAATCTTTTGTCTTTCACTCAATTATATTCATGGTTTTGAATGCAATCTTCATCATCTTCCACCCGATCTGAGACTTGGAAAGGTCCATAGAGTTTGATTTAGCTAACATTCATTCTGGACATCAACCTTTTCCTTCAGATCCATCAACACAATTTGCCCAATAATCCCCTATTGTATATCAGTGCTAGCCGAAGTCCTTCCTTACCTTTTCCAATAAATCATAATTAGATCTCATTGAGTGTGTTAATGTTATAAGACACTAAGAGGGTGGGGGGGTGAATCAGTGTAACCGTAGATTGCTCAAAATATTTTCATCAACTTCCAAAGTAAACAACATGCAAAGCTAATTGCAATATAAAAGCATATCAAAACATACATCCATGAAAGCAACACAATGACACCAATATTTTATCGTGGAAACCCTTGTTAGAGGGAAAAACCATGGTGGGAATTGTCACCCACAAATCTCAGTAGTGCACCAATAAGTCTTGCCTTGTTAGGAGCAATAAAACCACCCTGTTAAGGGCATACTTGGTTAAGAGTATCTCTAGCCCTATTAAAAGCTACTACAACAACATTGTTAGGAACTACTCAATTAAGGGATTTAAAACTCCTTATGAGAGTCTCCTTGTTAAAGGATTTAGTTTTCAGACCTATTAGGATCCTACATACCCTGTTAAGAGTAACCTTGTTAGAGGATTTTGATCACAAGCCGATTAGGACTTGCCTTAAGAATGAACACAAATAAACTTGATCTGAAAGTAGCACACTCTGCTTGATAGATCATCTTTAGCACTGCTCAAATCATTGTTTCGTTTGTACAAACATCCACTACAACCACTACAATCATCACATCAACTCTCTAAGTCTATCATCATTCAATTTCATCTCATATATACACTTTTAGGTCAGTGGAACAACCCTAAAATGTGTTACCTCAGCTGACCTCCAAATCCTTAAAAAACTCCATAAGTGATCACGCCAACATAGGAAATTGAACTCCTCAAGGTCGACCCTTAGCAATACAATTCATAAATTAAAAAAAACTTTGACATGTAATTGGTCGCTACCTCAATTCATCACCTTGACTTAACCAATTGACTGTTCTTGTCGATATCACTGGTGTTTGCCTCAAGTCTCCATCTGTGTTGAATTAGCTTACACGATCATACATGCAGGTAAATATGACTATGTAGATACTTCTTGTAAGATCACATCATCTGAATCCTTCAGATTATCACCACACACTGAAATCACCATCCCAGACTGTATATCACTGGTATACTGAACACTTCAAAAAATCCTTGTGCAGTCACCTTCATCACCGATATATCTGATCTGACCTATGAAGTAGATTTGTTGCCAGCAATGACAACACTACAACATTCACCACATGATCTAGGATATGATCATCTTCATCAAATGCCAACAATCTCCCCCTTTGACATTGATGGCAATACTTAGAAAAATTTCTAAGTGTCTGACTAAGTAAAACAAATAAAAATACACAAGTACAAAGCTAAACTTCAAGATTACTCCCCCTATGATAATTCAAAATAGATCATGTCTGTGTTGTTCCCTTATACAAAATACTTGGCCAAAAAATTTCACTACTATCTTTTGCTCCTGTCTAGACTAGACTACTCTATCTACTCTTCCTTACTATCTTCTCCCCCTTTGACAACAATGGCAAAGGTATTACAATAAATGAACATAACAAAATTGTATTCATAGAGAGTAGCATGTACCTATTACAATCTACTAAAAACATCTGCAAAAGTGGTCTTTAAGACCTGTAGGTCAGTTTCCCATTTTTTCTTGAGATGTTTAGTAATCACACTATCTGACTGGTTAGTAGATAGGCGAGCTTCTCTGATGCTTCCACTGTACTCATATCAGGGAAAGCCAATATGGCTGCTGCATCTTTAACTCCTTTCTGCAAAGATTTCCAACTTTGGAATCAGTAGACTCTGCAGCTCCAACAATACCGAGACCCTCTTCTCCTGCTCATTGTTATAAGTTTTGAGCTTATGATTAACAGTGCCCACCGATGCTCCAAAAATTGTAATGGAATCATTAACTGGATAAAAATTTCCTACTAACTTTTGTAGCTCCTGCTGATCTTCAGCTCTTTTCTGCTCAATGTCCTTCAAAATTTGTGAGAAATCATAAATAGAAGTAAGAAACTTACCACCTTCTACCAGTGCAAGTTTTACCTTGTTAATCTCAATAGTTAAAGTTCCTTTGTGAAATCCAATCTGCCGGACTAACTTCTCTGATTTCTTCCTTTCATAATCCTTCTTAGCCTTTATAGCTACTTCATCTTCTAGACTTTGTATTTGTTCACTTGCAGTTGTCACCAATGGACCCAATTGTTCAATAGGTGCAATCTTCTCATCATAATTTGCCTCAAGCACAAGATCAAACAATATATCTCTTGCATTATGTATAATTTGTGCCTCCTGCTTCTTTTGATCTCTTATGGCCTTTGACTTAATGGCCATAGCAACATTCATCAACTCTGATGGGTTCATTGTGCCAAGATCCATTGGTCCTTGAATGACTGGTATGTCATCTTCATCCAACTTATCAAAACGATTTTGAACAATAGACATAAAAGATGTTACCTTTTCATTTCCTCTATCTATTGTAATCTCCTTTTGTGGTTCTTGTTTTTCCTTATCTCCATTCTTTGGAACATCCTTAGTATGTGCATGCACTTGCTTCTCTTTGCCTTCCACTTCACCAGTTGCCTCTACTGTTGGTTCTTATTGTTGCACACCAGTAGGAACATCAGTCATCACTTGATATGTTCATATGTCCACCTACTCATCGGTTGTAGCCTTAGGTTCTTCAAGAATATCCATGACGGGAATATCGCTTGTGGTGTCCATGGTATCCTTTGGCACATCCAAATACACATTATCGTGTGATCTTCACACCATCAACCATTAATCCATCATTAGTATGTGTAATGTTCGGTTCATTATCATCTTGTCCTTTCTCCTCTTCACCTTTGTCTTGATCATCCTCATTTTTTTCCTCAAGACCTAAGAATTTCTTCAAGATGCTCATTGTTTTTGCTTGCACTGATTCAGAATCACCAATCAGTAATCTTATAGTTCTTGACTTGGTCTTGAACTCGGGTCTAACTTTCTTAAGTGTTTCTTGGATTTCCTCTTTAGACATCTCTGGTTGTAATTAGACTTAGTTGTATTCAATTATTTCCTTGTTTTCCTTCAACACTATACGCCACCTAGCTTCAATCTTAGCATACAGAGATGCATGGACTTGTCCTTGTAATTCAATAAGTGCTTTACTCAAATTGTGCAAATTAAACACAACTGCATCTTTAAGCTTTCTTTGGTCTTCTTCATTGACATTGTCATAGAACTTTCTTACTCCAACAAGTACACCCCACTTCTTGACTCTTGCAACAATAGTGTCTACATAAATGAACTTACCAAAATCAAGCTTAGCAGATTTTGCAGTAGGAGGTCCTACTACCTTTGACTTTTTGCCACTTGTCTTCATCTTCTCCTGTTCTTCATCAGATTTTGTACCTTCTTCTTCTACTTCTTCAATCTTCTTAGGTCTTTGAGCCTTCTCCTTCTTCCTTTTGCCAATGGTCTCCTCCACCTTTGTACGTTCAGGTTGAGTAGGCTCTTACCTTCTTTTGACTAGTGCCTTTGTAGGAGGAGTGACTTTCTCCTTCTTAATTGTAACTGTGGCACTTCTTGTTTGTCTACAGATTCAGACACTACCAGTTGTAGAAGAAATAACTTCTACATCTTCATCTGTTGCTATAGTTGTTGCTCCAGATGTTCCTGCTTGCTCTACAACATGTTTGACCCTTGCTTTGTTTATGGCTTCCTATGTAAAGCCTTTCTTCAATACAAATTGTTCTACTTATTTTCTTATCTTCTTCTCAATGACCGGTTTGGTCAATTTGCTATGTACTTCCATGCTCTTCTCTTCATAAGTTCCAAATCTAGGCTCATTTGGATCTACCGATTTTGATAGTAGATCTTCAGCATGTAATATTACCATAACACCTTCTACTTCATATCCCATGGACATGGCCCAAGATGTTCTAGGCATTACTACCTCCATCTGACAAGTGTCAGTACCATAAAACATATATCATCATTGTAATTCTCTACAACATGAGCTGGTATCCTTTCCCTTTGATGCATTCTACTCTAGAAATCCTTGAAGTAGCCCCAAAACTTTTCATTGAAACTGGTTCCCAGTAATCTAATACAGTTATTCAATTGAATGTCAACTAGTGTACCTTCTATCCAATTTATTGTACCAACCCCAGGAAAGAAGTTTTGAAAATAAAAGAAAATACCCATAATCAATTGGCTGAATTTGAATACTTGCCTTGTGTCTTTCCTGATCTTCTCCTTGTTCAAAAACAAATGGTCTCTCATCGCAACACATAGATCATACTCTGCATTTTCAATCACCATTCTATATGCATTGTGAATTGCAACATCGGGCACACTGTTGATTCTGCTAGAGTGATAGACCTTGTATCCTATCACCATTGATGCAAATCTTACATTTAGATCAGGGATCAAACGAAACTTCATATCATAAAGCAATAGATTCAACAATGTTTGCTCCCCCTAAGTCAATGATGAATTACTTAGATGAAGAATTCTCCACATCTGGTGAAGATGTGGTATCCTCAGATGGTTTGTCTTCACTCTTCTTTGTCCAAATCTTCCTCATCTGGTTCCTAGTTTCTTCAACATTCACAATCTTCTTTCCCTTTTTATTGTCTGACTGATTGACCGATTGATTCACTTTTTTGTTCCTTGCTCTACAAAGCCTTGCAATGTGCCCTATCTTGTGACAATGAAAACATGTCATACATGTTGATCTCCAAGGTTCCGAAGCATCACATTCTAATTAGAAGGGGTAATGTAAATCAAATTATCGTCAAAGATTACTAATATGAACTTCCTTAGTGTTCCCTAAATAAGTGATTTGTGCATGATTGCAATGTTATGGGGGCGATAATTAAACCAAAAGGTGGGACCAAGAATTCAAAGTGTCCATAATGACATCTAAAAGCATTCACGAGGATATCTTTTTCCTTGATTCTAATTTAGTGGTAACCAAATAGTAAGTCAATCTTAGAAAAGTATTTTGCTCCATGAATTTCATCAATTACTTCACCAATTCTAGGAATAGGATAATGGTCTTTTATAGTTTTTTTGTTCAAGGTTCTATAATCCATGCACATCCTCATGGTACCATCCTTTACTAATACCACTGGTGGGGCACAATGACTTGAACTAGGTTGTATGTGGCCCATTTTGAGAAGCTCATTAATGGTTTTTTCTATTTCTTCTTTAATTTTTTTTTTTTTTTTTGGGGGGGGTGCCTATAAGGTGTAGTGATTACCGGTTTAGCCCCTTCATCAAGTTCTATGGTGTGTTCAAAATCTCTCTTGGGAGGAAGTCCCATTGGCATGTTGCCAAATACCTTTTTGTGTTTCTTTAAGATGGGTTTGATGTCAATGTGTATGAATTTGTCTTGGAAGGAAGACTTGTCAAGAATCATGCATTGAGCAACTCATTCCATTTGTCCATGCCTTGAGGTTCTTTCCATTTTTTTTTTGGGCAAAACCACTCCTAGGGATCCATATGATAGTCCCTATAAGAGGACATCTTGTCCATCATGTTGAAAGCAAATTTCCAATTTTTGAATTCTAGGTAGAAACATCCTAGGGAGTACAACCATGGGGTACCCAAGAATACACCAGTATCCCCCATATTTACAATGTAGAAGCCTTCTTTGATTGGATGCTTTTCAATGGTGATGCTTGGTTGTGGAATCTTTCTTGTACATGGGGTAGTGAACCCATCAACCAAAGCTATTTTAAGGCCCTTAAAATCTTTCATTTATAATTTCATTTTTTGCAACAAAGTTTTTGTTAATAAAGTTGTGTTGTCCCACTATCTACAATGGCTATTACCTTTTGTCCCTTTAGAACACTTTAAATATGGAAGGGGTGATGTTTAAGTATTTTTGAGATGGCAGCTAAGGTTCCATGTTCTTCTTCAAAACAACTTCTCTTGCTTGGGTTTTCTTCTTCCCATGCTTCTTCGTTGAACAATGCCTCTATATTGTGTGCTTGGCTTCTTTCTCTACATATGTTTCTCAGCTCCCATCTTCCTATGCTTGAAACACAACTTTTTCCTTTGAAGGTCTTCTTGATTACAAAAAGTCCATATTCTCATTTCTCCTTGCACTTGAAACATAACTTTTTTCTTTGAAGTTATTTGAGGAAATCTCTAGGGGGGGATTCTCTTTGATACCCATTTTTATTATTGGAGGTTTTATCTCTTGATACATTTTTAGAGTAACCCTTATCCCTTGTTTTAGTGGTATCAAGTTGTCGGGCTTTTAAGATTGCATCTTGGAGAGTGGTGGGATCAAGAGGACTTGCAAGGCTACAAATAGCTTCTAATAGTCTTATAAATAGGTGAGTATTTTTTCAATAATTATGGGAACCATGACAAATCCTTTGGAATTCTACCACAGTTTTTCAAGAGTCCCTTCTTGTCTTAATTGAGTTTATTCTTTAAAATATCTCACAGGTTGCTTTTGGTCAAATCTTTCAATGAGTTTTTAGGTGAAGTCATCATAAGTTGTTATATTTTGGTGGCCTTGCGTAATCAAGCTATGGTATCACCAATCTCATGCAACCCCTTCTAAATGTAAAATGGCGTATTTGATGGCATCTTATTCTAACATGTGATTTAGATAGATACATATCCAATTTTTAGATCCATAAATGAGCAATGACCTTCCCTGAACCATCAAAGTTTGGGAGAGTCAATTTGCCTACTTCATAATGTAGGTTTTTATTAGGTTGAACCATATCCCTTCTAGGGTTACTTCTTATTGCAGCCTCACAATATTCCCTAAATTGAATGCTTCTCCCAACTTCATGGGTCAAGTCTTGAATGTGCTTCGGCAAGTTCATCTAAGTTATGATTTGGTGTGTTAATTTATTCCCCTTCTCTTGCTGGCCCTTCTTTAGGTAAGGAGGGTCTAGTTATTCTTAGTGTTGACCCTAATGGAGCTCTATTGTCATTTTCTTAGAGGTTACATCCTTCCTATTAGCTTGGTTGGGTCTAAGAATATTGATTGTATTGTTCATATTTTGAGGGGCTTGTCGGATTAGATGTGTTGTCTTCTCATTTTGCTCCACAAGAGGTTGAGTTGTTTGTTCATTGCACTCCATGAAAGCCTTCAATTCATTTCTCATCTGTTCACTGCACTCCATGAAAGCCTTCAAGAGGTTGAGTTGTTTGTTCATTGCACTCCATGAAAGCCTTCAATTCATTTCTCATTTGTTCACTCATTATATTGTTTTGAGTAAAGTTGTTGCTTGCTGCAAGTTTCCTCTTCTCTCTCTAATGCCCTTTGAGTTCTTCGGCTTACTCGCATATACTTTTCCTCGTGATCCTCAAGTTGGCAGAATCAAAGCTTCAATACCAGTTGTAATGTCCCCCGTATTGAGATATACCTGATTTTACCCAATGTAGCGAACCTCTTGTCCTGCTCCAGTGATCATCTACCAAAAGTTGGGCTTCTAAAGGCATCAGTTCTTTTAGTGACATTCTTAAGGAGGGGTAGCTCAAGTCTTGGGCTACATAAGTACTGAGTTTAACCTCCCTCCTAATGGTCATACATACTCTGTTCTGAGATATGCTTGTAGTATTTTGCATTTGCCTAAGGACTGCATTCAAGATAATGAATTTTCCAAAAAGTTTATGTGGGTTAATGGAACTAATATTCAGAAAATTAATGCTAAGTTGATTTATAAATCTTTGTGCGATAATGATTCTTTGATTGATTATCTTAGCCAAATTTAGAATTGGTCTTTTTAAAATAAGCAATGCCAGGATATATTTAATAGACAATGGAATAATATCCATGAACCAATGAAAACATGCTTTAAATGAGTGTTGATATTACAAAGATTACCTTATAAAATGAATCATAGTGATGACATTGATGTTTGCAACATTTGTAGATGGACGGAAATCTCAGTTACCGGATTCTCTCCCCCCACCCCCGGATGCGGATGTGGATACTTCTGGAGGCGGAGGCAGAGGTCCTCCGGAGGCTCCCAGGAAGCGCACCACAGGCCTATGGATGCATTGTGGATGCACTCGATCGCATCCACAGGACTGCGGTGCACTTCCTGGGAGCCTCCGAAGGGCATCCCCGTGCATCTGATGTAGCAGCTACTGTAAAACGCAAACAAACTCATGCCCATGTTGTAAATGTCAGATTAGAAGGCAAGGTCTTCTAAAAAAGGGTTGTGGTTGACATGCATACCAACTGGGGGGATAGGAAGGATGAACGCAATCTGTTTGGAAAAATGCCTGAATATGTCAAGGTGTCGTAGACGTCATAGTGAATGTAAAATGTGTATCTATCAAGGACGTTTATTTTATTCGATGGTATAAACCTAAAACCATTTTGTTATGCCCTGCATCCCCGTCCCTACATTTTGTGTGCAAAATGTTGGGTCCCCCCTTTCTTTTTTTTTCTTTTTGCTTTGCTTTTTGCTGCGGCTTTGCCTTGTCTTTCTTTTCTTTTGCTTTCTTTCTCCGGGGTTTTCTTCCCCGGTGTGTGTTGTTTTCTTGGTTTGGTTTTCCCCTTTGGGATCCCAGATCCCGGAGGTTGCCTTGCGTTGGAAGCCGGATTCCGGACTCCGGGATTCTTCGCTTTGATGTTCTTAAGTCTTAGGAATATCACCGTAAGGAATCCCCGGGCCCGGAGTCCGGAGGTTGTGCCTGACCTGAAATCTCCGGAAGGAGGAGGATTACTTTTACCGTGGGTATAAATAGACTCACCTGTCATTTTCACATTTACCGCGATTAAAACCTTCGAGCACTTAAAGCGAAATAGAGCGATTTTCAAAGTGATTAGCAGAGCAGTTTGCAGAGAAATTTGTGATAATCAAAGCTTAACACCTTCTACTGTTCTCAGACGTACGCTAGCGCTCCGTGGTGGTGATCTCGACAGCCTGACGATTCGAAGTTGTTGTAGAGTTCTCGTGGTAATCTTTCCTTTTCTCCGCCTTCTGCGCTTTCAGGTTGGTGCCTCGGCCTCCCTCTTCTTTGTTTTGCTTTCGTTTTTCTGGTTCTCTTGGCTTGCCTGGTTTTGTTTTCGTTTGCTTTGTTTCTTTGTCGTGTCTTTCCGTTGGTTTCTGGTTTCGCCGCCCGTTGGTGGCTCGGCTCTGCTAGGAGGGTCGTCCACCCTCTGTGCAGCGGTTGTTTGTCTGTAGATGATGTAAATCATGTAAATAAGGGTCTGTCTGCAAATACTCTGTTAGGTCTGTAAATAGCTTGTAAATGATGTAGATAATTGTATATATCTGTTTCTGCTTTGTCTGGTTTTCCCGCGGGAGTCGCCCCGTGTGTATATTCTTGTATATATGTGCATATTTGTAGATATCCCTTGTATATCCCCTCCGTTCCATGTATATACCCCTCGGCTCTATGTGTATCCTTCCGGGTGGCTCGACAAGCTGGTCGAGTCACCTTTGCTCCTGGCTTTTTTCGCCTCCAAGCTTGCTTCGAGGCAGAAAACCACCTGTTTGAAACTCGGCTCTCGGCCGGTTTCAAACAGGCGGTTTTCTCTCTCCTCCATCAAGGTTGTCAGAGCCTCATTTATTTCCCATGCGCGCAATTACTTCCAGCCAAGTGGCTATCTTTTTTCGCGCGTTCGAACAGTTGGCTCCGTCGTCATCGCCATCACATCTATTTAATGCTAATGCACGTGGCGTCCACGTAGACCTGCCTCCACATTCTTCTTTACTAACGGTCGTTTCTCCGGGTCTCGGGCCTCCTTCCACCATTCGTCTTATGTCTTCACCAAGTGTGATAAAATTTCCCGGACCCGGAGATATAGTGAATATCTTAAGTTTATGATGTGTTTTGCTTTTCGGATATCTGAGTAAAACTAACTTTTCAGGAAAAGCAAACGGCGC
>MU226250.1:500580-511812 GCA_018584345.1 Thuja plicata
ACTTTCAGGTTTTTGAGGACGATCAACATATTCTGGCCTTCATGGCCAACGTTGGTGTTTTTGAGGATCAGATAGTAGAGGAACGAGACCATGATGATATGGGGCAAAGTAATGAAGACGATGGGATCATGGACTTGCCCACCAACACTATCCCTAAGGGGATGGTTGCATTAGAACGAATCTTCAATTCGGACCCTCGGGCCCGTGAAAAGGTATCATCCTCCCCTGAGGGAGGAAAGTTTGAAAAGGTTAACATCGGGCAGCTTGGTGAAGAGAAGATCATTCACATTGGTACCTCCTGCTCCTCCGAGGAAAAGGAGAAGATTCTCGCAGTTCTCCGAGAATACATCGACGTAATTGCCTGGGGTTATAAAGATTTAAAAACGTATGACACCTCCATCATGACTCATACCATTCCCCTGAGACCTGACGCTAAACCCTTTCGGCAGAAGCAAAGACCAGTCAACCCCCTGATAGAGCCTCTGATCCGTCAAGAGGTAGAAAAACTATTTTCAGCCCGGATAATCTTTCCAATCCGGCATACTACATGGGTTGCCAACCTGGTCCCAGTCAGGAAGAAGAACGGTGAGATCCGCCTTTGCGTGGATTTCTGAAATTTGAACAAGGCCTCCAAGAAAGATAATCACCCTCTCCCCTCGTTGGACGAGGTGTTGCAAATAGTGAATGGATCCCAGATGATGTCTTTCTTGGACGGATATTCGGGATACAACCAGGTTATGGTCAAGTATGAGGATAGAGAGAAAACAACGTTTACCACCAAGTGGGGAACGTTTGCGTATAGAAGAATGCCCTTCGGGTTGATCAATGCAGGGGCTACCTTTCAGAAGGCCATGGACATTGCGTTCGAGGGCCTTGTAAATCGATGCATAATCATCTACATGGATGATCTGACCGTCTTCTCCCAGGACAGGCGTGATCACGCCGCCCACCTCGCTCAGATCTGCGAGAGATGTCGTCGGTATGGAATATCCCTCAACCCTAAGAAATGTATATTCGGGGTCACCGAGGGGAAGCTGCTCGGGCATATCGTCTCTGAGAAGGGTATATCCATAGACCCTGATAGAGTCGAAGCATTGCTGAACTTACAGATGCCTGGTAGCAAGAAAGAAATGCGATCCTTCTTTGGAAAAATCAACTTCATGCGCCGATTCATCACAAGATTCGCAGAAATAGTCAAACCACTCAATGAAATGATGAAAAAGGATACCAAGATTGAGTGGAGTACTGAAGCAAAGCGGGCGTTCGCCCAGATTAAGCAGACGATAACGGAGGCTCCTGTCCTGGCTAGTCCGGACTACTCCCACCCGTTTTACATTTACTCGTTTGCTTCGCCGCATTCTGCTGCGGCAGTGTTGACCCAAAAGGTTGAAGGGGAAGAACGACCAATAGCTTTCATGAGTTCCCCCTTTAAGAACGCTGAGGTCCGATATTCACCACTAGAAAAACAGGCCTTTGCTCTAGTTCGCGCCGTGAAGAAATTTCGGCATTATATTCTCCGGAGCAAAGTGCATGCTATCATCCCGGACCAGGCTGTCAAATCTCTGTTGATGCAGAGTGAATTGGGCGAGAGACGAGGGAAATGGATGGCCATCCTCCAGGAGTACGATTTAGAGATGCAGCCCATGAAGATAGTCCGAGGCCAGGGACTAAGTCGGGCAATGGCAGAAGAGACTCCCCACACAGAATGTCAGACTTATACTGTAGAGTCCATTACTCAAGACTCGTGGTATACCGATCCGGTGTACTTGCTGCTAAATAACAAGTGCCCGGAGGGATTACCTCCCCACAAACGCCGCGCCTTGCGGATGAAAAGCGCTCATTTCATGATCAAAAATTTCGCGCTTTACCGCCGAAACTACGATGGAGTATACCTCCGGTGCATCGACAGAGACCAAGCTGCGAAAGCAATTGATGAATTCCGCGGACAGTTTGGAACGGGGCATGGATCAGCTGACGCCACTGCCCATCAGATACTTCGGGCCGGATATTATTGGCCCTGCATATTCAAAGATGTTTACGCTCATGTCAGAAAATGCCATACTTGCCAAACTGCAGCACATCGTGAGCGTAACCCCGCCATGCCTCTTCAACCAGTCTACGAGGCTAGACCCTTTGCCCAGTGGGCATTTGACTTCATCGAGAAGATCAACCCCAACTCCTCTGCCTACCACCGATATATCCTCACTGCGACTGATTACTGTACTCGGTGGTCTGAGGCTATCCCTTGCAAAAACAACACAGCGAACGTAGTTATCAAGTTTTTGGAAGAAAACATCGTCACGAGGTTTGGAATGCCCTTTGCTTTAGCATGTGACAATGGTCCGACGTTTTCTTCCGCACAATTACTCGAATGGACCTACAACCGAAAGATCACACTGAAGTTCTCCAGCAATTATTACCCCCAGGGGAATGGCGTTGCTGAATCAACAAATAAGAATATGCTTGAGGTGATCAAACATTTGTTAGAACAAAATCCCCGGGATTGGCACCAAAAACTGAAATTTGCCCTCTGGGCGGATCGTATTCGTATTAAGGCCGCCCTGGGGACATCCCCATTCCACCTGGTTTATGGCCAGAACCCGGTATTCCCAGTCAACTTACAAATCCCAGTTTTACAACTTATGCAGGAATTTAACAACAGGGACAATATTGTGGAGGTGCGACTTTTGAATCTGGTCCGAATGGAGGAACAGCGAGACGCTGCCCTTGAACATTTTGTGCGTCACCAAGCAGTGGTAAAACGATGCTTTGACAGAAGATCCCAATACAAGGCTTTTCAAATCTCGGATCTGGTCCTGTTGTGGGATAAGGCCCGGGAGAAGAAATGAAAGCATACCAAGTTCCAATGACTCTGGCTCGGACCATACTTAATTTCAGAAATCTGCGGGGCAAATACTTATCGCCTTAACACCTTGACTAGAGAACCTGTCGCATTGCCTGTTAATGGGCAGTTTCTCAAACATTACTTCGAGTAAGGGTAAGATTGTCCAAAAGTTGTATTATATGTAAATATCCCCTTGTAAATAGTCTTGTTGGCTGTCCTCGGGCAGTCTCCTCCTTTTTGTTTTTGTTGTCTTTGTTTTCGCTTTCGGCTTTCTTTTGGTCCCGACGTTTTGCTCCACCTTGTAGCAACTGGAATGCTTCGCATAACTTTGGCCTCTGGTGCAATGCCTCCGGCATGGCGAACTTTAGAATCTATCTTTATCACGGTGGAATCGACCCGGTCTCCAGGATTGTTTTGCAGGTTATGGCACATTTTTGAGCAATCTCCATTGGGTGTTGTCTCCAGGAGTCTGGCAATCAGTGAATAAAAATAATATAAGGAACAAGTAATCGGACACGCCGGGAGTAGATCAGTTGTACTAATTGGTTGACCCATGTCTGAGAATATAACAAAATTCTTCCCGAGTCCGGAGTTTTATCCTCTTCGAAAATCTAAATATAGGTGGATAGGTGAAAGGAGTACCGCCATTTGAATTTAGCTAAGCTTAGACTCAATGGTGAAAGAAGTACCGCCTTCCCCACCTGAAAACAAATGAAATAATAATGGAAGCGGGACAGAACTCCGATCTCCAGGGGAAACGAGTAAAATTGATGACTGGTTCGATGTAATTAGTACCGCCTCTCTGTTCCTCCCCGAGGTCATCGGCTTGATTTCTTTCCAAAGCACACACGACACCACTGATGAAAAGCTACGGACTGACTCCTGTGTGGTCGGGTTCTCTCGGATATGCTGCTCTTGGCCTGTTAAACGCTTCGGGAGGCGGATTGAATCCAGTTGTGCTAACCAGAGATTCTATGGTTCTCAAATGCGCTAAGGCATTTGTCTCAGATAGTCGCCATTTGTTATGCCCTGCATCCCCGTCCCTACATTTTGTGTGCAAAATGTTGGGTACCCCCTTTCTTTTTTTTCTTTTTGCTTTGCTTTTTGCTGCGGCTTTGCCTTGTCTTTCTTTTCTTTTGCTTTCTTTCTCCGGGGTTTTCTTCCCCGGTGTGTGTTGTTTTCTTGGTTTGGTTTTCCCCTTTAGGATCCCGGATCTCGGAGGTTGCCTTGCGTTGGAAGCCGGATTCCGGACTCCGGGATTCTTCGCTTTGATGTTCTTAAGTCTTAGGAATATCACCGTAAGGAATCACCGGGCCCGGAGTCCGGAGGTTGTGCCTGACCTGAAATCTCCGGAAGGAGGAGGATTACTTTTACCGCGGGTATAAATAGACTCACCTGTCATTTTCACATTTACCGCGATTAAAACCTTCGAGCACTTAGAGCGAAATAGAGCAATTTTCAAAGTGATTAGCAGAGAAATTTGTGATAATCAAAGCTTAACACCTTCTACTGTTCTCAGACGTACGCTAGCGCTCTGTGGTGGTGATCTCGACAGCCTGACGATTCGAAGTTGTTACAGAGTTCTCGTGGTAATCTTTCCTTTTCTCCGCCTTCTGCGCTTTCAGGTTGGTGCCTCGGCCTCCCTATTCTTTGTTTTGCTTTCGTTTTTCTGGTTCTCTTGGCTTGCCTGGTTTTGTTTTCGTTTGCTTTGTTTCTCTGTCGTGTCTTTCCGTTGGTTTCTGGTTTCGCCGCCCGTTGGTGGCTCGGCTCTGCTAGGAGGGTCGTCCACCCTCTGTGCAGCGGTTGTTTGTCTGTAGATGATGTAAATCATGTAAATAAGGGTCTGTCTGCAAATACTCTGTTAGGTCTGTAAATAGCTTGTAAATGATGTAGATAATTGTATATATCTGTTTCTGCTTTGTCTGGTTTTCCCGCGGGAGTCGCCCCGTGTGTATATTCTTGTATATATGTGCATATTTGTAGATATCCCTTGTATATCCCCTCCGTTCCATGTATATACCCCTCGGCTCTATGTGTATCCTTCCGGGTGGCTCGACAAGCTGGTCGAGTCACCTTTGCTCCTGGCTTTTTTCGCCTCCAAGCTTGCTTCGAGGCAGAAAACCACCTGTTTGAAACTCGGCTCTCGGCCGGTTTCAAACAGGCGGTTTTCTCTCTCCTCCATCAAGGTTGTCAGAGCCTCATTTATTTCCCATGCGCGCAATTACTTCCAGCCAAGTGGCTATCTTTTTTCGCGCGTTCGAACAGTTGGCTCCGTCGTCATCGCCATCACATCTATTTAATGCTAATGCACGTGGCGTCCACGTAGACCTGCCTCCACATTCTTCTTTACTAACGGTCGTTTCTCCGGGTCTCGGGCCTCCTTCCACCATTCGTCTTATGTCTTCACCAAGTGTGATAAAATTTCCCGGACCCGGAGATATAGTGAATATCTTAAGTTTATGATGTGTTTTGCTTTTCGGATATCTGAGTAAAACTAACTTTTCAGGAAAAGCAAACGGCGCGGTGGTAAGAACTCCGGACCCCGGAGTAACTGTTTTATTTTGATAAGTATGTTCTGACGGTCGCTTTGTCTCGCAGGTCCGGACTTCCTCTTACAAACATGTCTGAAGCATCTGCATCATCCCCTCCCGGAAGCCCGGAATTACCAACGACAACAGAGACCAGGGCAGCTGCAAAGTCAAAGATAGAGAAGGCCCTGGCAAAGCTGCCCCTCACCATGAAATTTGTGCAGGACAATGAGATTGTGGGCTCAAAGATTGAGTCCGGGGTGAAACTGATGACCGACGCCAGTGTCGGGACTTGGGCAGAAATGCAGGCCCTGGTAAAGATAATGCACATCCAGCGACAGGCTGGAGACAAAATGGCAACCAACATCGGAGGTTCCGGAATCCTTCGGGCAGCTTGCTTCCCATGCTCCGTGCAGTCTCCGGAGCTTGTTCTAACCCTGGCTGCCAACTATAACTCTTCTGTCCGGGCCGTCATGCTCGCACCTGCAGAACCCATGGGATACCCCACTCCACTGGTGTCCCTCGACCCAGTCACTTTCCAAGCAGGCCTGGGTATCCCACAATTTGACAGGGCCTCGGTGGTCACAAGGACTGAGGCCTTGAAACAGTTCAACCAACTGGAGGATGCCGCCCGGGTGTACATGAACACCAACTGGCTCAAAGTCCCGAAGAGGGACCCAAAGAGAATGAAGATAGATATCCCCTGCTCTAAATTCAAGGAGAGCATCCAGATGGGGATGATAGCATTGGCTTGGGTATTTGGGCAACTCTCCGCCCAAAAATTTGCAAAATGGATGTACTATTTCCTATTGGGCATCTCCACTAAAGGAGAATTCTTCGACTGGGCAACAATTATCTCCAATCATGTCGACTCCCAGTTTCTGCAGTTGAATGAGAAGAAGAAGTTCTATATGACTTCTTATGTTTCCTGGGCTTTGGCCCAACAGAGGCCCCACTCCAATGGCCTGCTTACAGATGGCGTTCTCGGGCTTGGCCCGGGACAAAAAGCACCGTGGGACCATTTCCCACAGATTCAATGGGAAGCCAGCTTCCCCAGTTACTGCCGGGTAAACGATTCTTTCATTTACTACCATCTGCTCACGCCCACCCGGGATGCCGGATACCGCCTATCCACTGAGGCGATGAAGTTGGTTAGTAGTTATGGGCACTACTATATTCAGTTCCAGCAACATACCTACATTAGGGTCGCCGGCTTCTCTGGGAAACCCTACTTGTTGCCCAAACATTGTGGGGACAAGATCGTGCTGCTGGAGCTGCATACCTTCTTGGCCCACAAGAAGGTCCCAAACGTTTCGTTCCCAATCTCCTGTGGGAACTACACCTGCAGTCTAGCTGCCGCAAGGGAGGCAGACAATGAATTGAAATGTTACAACTTGCAGGAATTTTATCTGGCGCGAAGGAATTTTGATCCGCATGGCCGAATTGCAACGGCACTGCCCCGGGCTTCGGAGCCCCACCAAATACACATGGACTTCTGGGCAGATTGCCAGGATGATGTAGATGTCCGAAGCAGGCACTACGACCGGATGACAGCCGGAATGATGCAGGAACTAAAGCTCCGGAGGTTCCCGGCGGGTTTCTCAGACACCGCCCCCACCACAGACCCCCAGTACAAAGAAAAGGGGATTGACAAGATGCCACTGCCGGCAATAAATTGGGCCGCCCGGGAAGAACCTACAATTGAAGACTTCACCCGGGAAGTAGTGGAGCGAAGCCACGCCTACTTCAAGAAAGCCTGCCCCGGAAGTGCTCGCCGGGCAGCCCAGCCGGCACAAGGGCCAACTCCTCCGCCAATACCAAGATTGACTCCGGGGGCCGGGACTTCTTCACAGGGCGCAGACAAAGGAAAATGAATAGCTACAATACCCTCTGCGCAAGAAGTCCCGATACAAGAGCAAATTAAGCAGTCTGTGGCAGCCTCCTAGCAAATGAGGGAGCAGTTAATTACGAGGCTTGCCACTCCCCCGCTAATGGCCAGACCAATTCGTCCTCCTTCCTTCCCGTCACTGGCAGCCTTGATGATTAAGGCGACGGGGGTGGATCCTACAGAGGCAGCAGCAATTGCCGATGCGGGGCCGCCTCTAATCACCCGGAGGAAGAGAAAGCATATTGCACAGCCGAAGGCAGAACCAACGCCAAGGGCTTCCCTCCCAAAAGAAGTGGAAATCCTTTCTTCCAGTTCCCCGGAACCGGAAAAAGAAGAATAAGCAGACATCCCAGCCAATCCCCCTCCGGAAGAGGAGTTTGACTTATTTGCAGCCAATGAATTCCGAAATCTGCAAGGGGGCGACATGCAAGCGGAGACGGAAGTCCCATAAAAAGAACAAGAGGCTGTGGATCCAGAAGACCTAGAACAAAAAGCTGCAGAACAAGAAGAGCAGCAGATGGAAGAAAAGAGGCCAGAACCGGAGGTTATCTCCGGGGTCCCAGAAACACAAGGTCCGGGAGTGGACCAACAACCGCCGAGTGAACAAAAGGCATCCGTTGGGGAACCCGGACCCGGAACTTCGGGATCAACCGTAACCCCAGCCGCCTCGTTCCCAAGGCCACTCCCGGGGGCAACCTTCGGGCAGGTAATCACAGCGGCCCAAACTCTGAATCTTGGCCTGATACCTCCCCTACTGCCAACAGATGAAGAAGAAGAGGAAGAGCAGCATGAAGAAGAGATCCCCGAGGAAGCCGACCAGGGTCTAGACACATCAATTGACATCCGGGACCAGGCTGAGGAGATAGAAATTGAAGATGTTGCTACAGAAGAAGTTCCGGCAGGGAGAGGAGCAGAGGAGATGTATGTTGAAAAGGAGCAGCCGCCACCGGACACTGGGAGAGAATCTGAAGAACAAATTCTGGCAGGAAGGCCACCTCTCCCACCTCCATGGTTGGCAGAAAGTAGGAAAAGAAAAGCCCAATCCGCTCCGACAGTCCCTCTCTCCCTGGCCGAAATGATGGCCTTAGCCCAGGCCCCGCCAAAAACAAAGAAGGCTCGGACAGTCCATACCCTCCGGACTAGGCCGGGCGGAGAAACAGTTGCAGTAGTGGCAACGCCTCCCCCAGGCGCCGATGAAGCGACCGCGGATCCCGCAGATTACAATATCGCAGAGGTATCTTTGGGAAAAAGAGGAAAGCAGGGCGAAGTAAGCCTGCTAAAGGAGGCAGCAAGGGCAGTGGAGGCCCGATACGAAAAAGAGGCCCAGAGGCTCAAGGCAGAAAAAGAGAAGAACGCAAACCTTATGGGGTTGCTTACAGAGCTGGCCCGACCCCTCAATGTCGCTCCTCCAGAGACCTCCACATCAGAAGAATTACCGCAGAGCGACGTAGACTCCCTGCGAGTAATGAAAAAGAAGGCCCAAGCAGCAGACGAATGGGTCGCTCTACAGATGGGGAACACCCGGCGTTTCCTAGCGTCCACTCTCCCCGATTTATATACAGCCCAACAGGTTATTCACCAGGCAAAAGCACTGATCGATCAATGGGAGAGTGACGCCGAGAATTACCAGGCGTGGAAGGTAGAGCTCGAAGAGCTCCTCACCCTAGGGGAAGACATAGTTTCCGAATCCGGAATTCTGGGTGAGGAATCATTTGATTTCGTAAGGGCTCAGCACTCCAGACTGGACCTCACATTGGAGGTAACCAAGCAACTGGTGGAGTCCTTGCAGGAAAAGGTAAATACCGTGAAGTATTCTTCCAATTTGTACAAGTCATTTATAATAAAAGCTTCCGAGGTTGATCCCCTTAGTACAGACACTTATACCCCCGATGAGTCAATTTTGGGGAGTTTTGATGAAGTGATGGCATCTCGGTATCAATCCCCGGAGGGGATAGATGGGGCCCAAATGGCAAATCTTACCGAAATAGTGCTTAAAGGCCATGACGCCGCAAGGATGGCAGATGAGTTTAGAAATAATGTTCCAGACCCGGGGGAACTAGTTGATGTGGCCAGACACAGAAGGGCCAGCCTGAAGAAAATAGACGAAGATGGCATTTTCCGCCTCCTTCAGGCCTTCAATGATAATAAACAGCCTTGAGCGATTCTCCGGGAACCGGGGAAACTTGAGTATTAAGTATTCTTTATTCTTTTGGGGGCATAAGTTCCCGGATCCCGGAGGCCCGGATCCAAAAATTTTGTATTCTTTAAAGTGATCCGTGTCTCGGCCCCCGAGGCCGACCGGTCACTTTCAGAAGTGGTTAATAAGACTGTCAGAAGGTAGTTGGACATATTAAGAGGCATTGGCTCGGCAGTTGATTTCTGACAGGGTGATCTTCTCAAGGCGTCATTCAAAGGTACACTGGCACGTTGGGGACAGGGCGCCGCATTTCCCATTTATGAGGCATGTAGCCTCGGTCCTTGAAAGACCTACTTTCTTCTATCTCCTCTCCGGCTCTCTTCTCGAGGCCGATTCTTCCGATGTATATTCTTGTCTTCTTCTTCTGACATGGCAGACCTATTCCGTCTCCAGGTCTTTTGTAGGGTGGCGCAGGTAGTACCGGCCCCCGGATATTGTATTTTAATGGAATGTGTAAAATAGGGTTAGGGTTAGCAAAGAATTGTATAAATAGGCAAATCGGCCCATTTCCAAGGGTCGGCGAAATTGATGATTTTGTTGTCCATAAGAAATAGCAAAGTGATTTCTGGTTTTAGTTGTAGAGCTCAATGCTCCATTGTTTTGTTCTTGGTAGTTAGATGCTCCCCTGGAGCAACCATTGTATCACGCACCAGTGCTTGCTGGACTAAATTTTAATGAAGAAGGAAGGATTCTTAGCAATGATGTTGTTAGCGTCCCTGCTTCTGAGTTAATGGTATTTCATGTTTTAACGTTCTGTATGTCCTTTACTCTGATATGTTAAAGTAGATTAACGACCTCCTTATTTCCGCTACTGATAAAATGCTAACTGATGGTTGTGTATTTCTTTGGTATTTAGTGTAATCTTTCAGAGTATTGTTGATGTTCCGGACATTTCGGCATGACTGTAGTTAGATAAACGTTTCTAACCCTGCAGGATCTTTTTCGTTTTATTTGCTAAGTGTAGAGTACTCCAGGAAACCCTTACTGTTCTGAATCTCCGGAGGAATGAGTTGAAGTAACCAGCTATCCCCCTCGAAAACAGTCACCTCTCCCAACCGAGCCCCGCACCGTCGTGACCCGACACCCAGGTGCTTGAAGGCCCGGATGATTCATTTCCCCCGGACAACCTTTGCAGGCGGAGTTGGCCGATTTCCCCGGAACCCGGTGACAACTTATGACTGTTGGCGGACCCGGTCAGCAAAACCCCGTCAACACATTCGTGTATGAATTTTGAATGTTTTTATATGTATTTGGTCATTCGTCTTGGGGGATTCATCTTATTTGACTAACAATAGTTATTTTATAATATAAATATTAAATAATATATATTATAATATATAATAATAAATATTATGTGTGTGTATATATATATATATATATATATAGCATCCAAACACACCCAAAACCCCCCAAAAAAAATTTACGCATCCACGTACCAGATTCTCGTACCCGCATCCTCACCCGAATCGGTAACTTAGACACAAATGATTAAAATAATTTCTTTGAATCCCTATTTCCAAAAGAAATATGGAACATTTTTTGCTTTGGTTTTAAAGGATGGATAGGTAATATTATCTGGACTGAAATTCTTTTTGGAAATGTAAATGGACAGAATAAGGAATGCAACTTATTTTGGTTAGTTTTTAAAACTGAAATTCTTTGGTATACTTGGATTTTAAGAAATGAAGATAAGTTCCAAGGGGTTAAGAGGGTGCTTACTGAGTCTTTCAAAGGAGTCATGATTTACAACATTGCTGTGCAGGCCACTGTATGG
>MU226250.1:511862-529178 GCA_018584345.1 Thuja plicata
ACTTGGATTTTAAGAAATGAAGATAAGTTCCAAGGGGTTAAGAGGGTGCTTACTGAGTCTTTCAAAGGAGTCATGATTTACAACATTGCTGTGCAGGCCACTGTATGGTTAGTTTTTTCAACTGAAACTCTTTGGTATACTTGGATTTTAAGAAATGAAGATAAGTTCCAAGGGGTTAAGAGGGCGCTTACCAAGTCTTTCAAAGGAGTCATGATTTACAACATTGCTGTGCAGGCCACTGTAACCATGCAAATCTCAAGGCGAAAGTTCATGAAATTGATCAAAGATGGGATTGTGATAGTAAATGCTTCAGAAATCCTATACGGACAGACTTGGTAATACAACAAAAAAGAGAACAAACCAATCATGTAATGGCTGTTGGAGTTTGTAAAAAGATACAACATTAAGGATCCTAATGATGAGCAGTGCAAGAAGACTGAAAGAAGAGCAAACCAGATTCCATGCCAATGAAGGAGAAGGGATTGCTTGTGAAAAGGTCAGATCCAATGAGGACCTTTCTGTGTTCGACACTCCACGTGACTAGGGAGGACCAGATCAATTCAGTGAGAGCAGAAACTTCTAGGCAGCTCTTGTTCATCTTTTTGCAGTCTAGAGATAGCTCTTTTCTTATGTTTGCTCTAATCAGTATAGATTCTATAGAACAGAAGTCTGTATAAGTCTATTGATGCCTAATGTACAGCAGTACATAGCATGTATCTTTTTGTTCATATATCTGTATAGGAGTTTATGTTCACAGTCCTTGGGTTATGACCTTGCATGGTCACTAAGACAATTTATCTAATTTTTAAGTCCTTTTGAGGCAGCAGCATGCTGTCTTGACATTTCGGACCAATATATGTGTATGCTGTTTATATACTATCTTTAATATCTAAAAAAAATTCTTTTTGGTTAGCTTTATATTCTTTTAGGCGTTTTTGGGTGGTGTTTCTGTAGAAATGCTGCCTCATCAGGCAAGCTTACTCTGATCACAAATGTGCTGCTGGTTATCTAATACAAGCCAAAATAAGCTGGTCACTACACCTACATACCTGATATAGAAACATCAACATTTCAGGCATTTCAACAATAGGTATGCAGACCCATGTAACACTGATTATTCTACAGTGCATATTTCATCACTAATTTGTAAAACAGCAAACCATTTTACGAGAGAGCTTCCTGCACAAAAAAAGTGGAAATATAACAAAATTGTGACTTCATTATTCATTCTGGTTCATTTATTTAAGTCTTCATAGTCACTTCATTAGCTATACTCCTAATATCAAACTTTAGTGGAACAATTCATGCATTCTACAAGATACCAATAAAACATTCAGCCAAATGCATGTTTGCATTTGCTATATACGTAAGAGTATCAAATGGAATCTCTGAGAAAATATCTCTTGAAAAAAAAGAGGTAAATTCCCGAGTCCAAAGACAGACTAGCAGATTGACAGCAAAATAAGACATTGTGAATGCTCACAAAATATAGCATTTAATCCTTTGGACCTGAGAAGGGCTGGGGGTATAGTTTGTTGGGGAGTTATGATTTTGGATATGGCAGTGTTGGCACGTGTGTGTTGGTACACAAATAGCATCAGAGAAATAAATTTGGAGTACAGAACAATAATGATATCTTCCGGAGTCAATCGATAACATGTATCTTGGTGATCATTTTTTGAAACGTCTCAGAGGCTTGATGTTCTGGAATGCGAATTTCCTTGCCATTGTGTTTGGTGACAATATCTGGTCTGAGTGCCTATTCTTTGATGTGTTGTCTGTGCACTTGGTTGCTTCCATGAAGCTTGAGAGGGGGCAAAAAGTATGATACATCTGGTAAGGAGAAGTGTAGACAGAGAGACAGAAAGCACAGAGAGGATATGCTAGATAATTTATCTGCATTCTTCGAGAAAGAGATAACAAACCCAGATTTGAGATTATGGGTCGTGAGAATTTGGCCAAGGAAGTGGACAGTTCTCCTGGTGTTGGGATTATGGCTGCAATGGCGAGGATGCCTCTAGAATCTAGACCCTAAACAGGTAGTGAGTAGACATAATGTCTTCGATACAGCATAGGCTCTAAATTGTGCAATTCTGTTTTCTTCTGTTGCTGGAATTTATCGTCTCCATAATGACATCAGTGGTATTAAAAACTAGGCTAAGCTTTCTCCTACTGTCATGTTGGGCGTTTTCATGAGTTGAATGAGAATGTGCATTGTCTTCACCAGGCAATGATAGCATTGAAGGGACTGACAGTGGATTTATCTGGGCAGGACGGCTTCAAAGTGCCTGTTTGCTGCTTTGATGAGATGTTTGAGGATGTGTAGGTGGTTGATTCTCTCCTAGATCATGAATAGGGTTGCAAAACATGTAAGTGCCCTAAGAAGTAGCAGGATGGCCTATGTAGTTTGCCCGCACAACTCCACCATGATATTAAGTGTAGTCTCAGTTTTTTTTATTACTTGTTTTCTGGTATAGTAGTTAGTCTACAGTGTAGTGATAGTCTGTAAGTCAATATCGTAGTAGTGATTGAAAGTTGCTATTTCGTTATACACGAACATATGGATATTTCATACAGTGGTTTACAATGAAGGGAAGGTTTCAGTTATTATCCTAGTGTTTGGATGGAGTATTTGGATATAGTAAATGGTGACTCAATGCAAAGTCTTTTGTGCCAATTTGTTTGATGATAGATGCCCTTATTCTGGTTTAGAATTAAGAGTGGATTTCTTTATAACAATTTATTGAAATACTGTTGAATTTTGATGGATCTGGTGAATTGGTTACCAGTAATCTGAGTTATTTAACACTCCTTTTTGTGGCTCCTAGGTGTGTAACCTAGGTATAGTAGAAAAACAAATACAGCATTTAATCCCAACCCACAAATCTCTATCATTTAGCACAACCCTGTTAGCCACACAAGAGTATCAAGTCTTTACTTTTGGATGAAAAACTATATCAAAAACCTTTCAAAGAGAGATTGCAATAAAGGAGTTACTAGGTTACCATGTTTCTATATCAATAAATGCCCAGAGGATGAAATTTCATTGAAATATCATGATTAAAATAATTTTTGCTTTCCTGAAATATGATAATAGGTAAATGATATATTAGCCACAATGTGAAATACCTAAACCTTGCAGGTGGTTTGGAAACCAGTCCGTGTTAGAAGCATCCAGACAAATAATACAATGAAGTTACAAAATCAAGAAAGACATTTCAATTCAGAGAAGAATGATGAAGCACATACATAGAGTGACAACACTCTGCATAATAGTATGACATTGAATGACTAACATAATGAGATACAATAATTCATAGCTTAGTAGGCTCCTCAAAGAAAATTGTTCATGAAACATTTTTACCAGATATTTACCAAACAAACTGTGTACAAAGAGCTACTAACTTGAATATAGTTGTTACAAGCTTGTCTGATCTGGCCCATTTCAAAATTTGAATAGGTATGCCAATATAATATTTTGATAACATCCTCTATAAGCACCATCAGATACAACCTTTAAGATGACATTGCCAATTTCTCATCTGCTTCTTTTAGAGACCGCATGAGATGAGTGATTTGATATTTTAGCTTGGCATTTTCTGTTTCTAGTTTCTCCCGTTCTTTTAAAGCCTGTTTGAAAAAAACATCATTACATTTAATGATTCACTATAGGAACAAAACTAGACTAAAATTTAAGCCATTTTCATGTGCTGGCCTCAGACTGCAGATTCGGAAATTAAATGTGTACTCTTGACTGTTTTCAATAAGAACAAAAAAAAAATTCTAAGGAATGCATTCAAACAGTACGGAACAAGGAATCAACATATACTTTCTCATTTTCAGAAATTTGTTCTAATCTAGCTTTCTCCAACTTGGACTGGAGCTCTGTTAAACTTGTCAGCAACTCCTCTTGTCCCATTACGGATTTTCCTGGTGTAAATCCAAGCTTCGGTAAACATTAGGGTATGACAATTAAGTAGGATTTGAAAACATTCCAACCTTCATACCTTTATTTCTTCCTAATGCAGCTTCCAGTTTTGCCAAGCGGTCCTGCATGCCAAAAGCTATATGTCATAACAAAACATATATACATTCTATTTCCTGAGACTGAATGTGCATTTTAGTCACTATACGGACCCAGCAGCTGGGGACATACACCAGTGTATGTAACCGACCTGTAAACACCCCAAAATTCCCAAAGACACTTGAATGGTGCAGCCTATATCTCCTTACACAATATGGAAATCCATAACCTTAGTAGACAGGATCATCTGATGTAAAATGCATGGGGTGTATTCCATAATGACCCAAAATTAATAGGGTCCATTCCGATATGATCCAATTTTATGTTTTCAACTTTTCATTTGAGTATGACCCAGGTTTAAAATGAAAATCTTAAGAATATGTTCCAGACTTATCTCACATTACATTAGGGTAACTCATAATCTCATCCAAGGTTTACCAAGTGAAAAAAGACAATGGTGTCTTCTTCAAGATATTAGTTAAACACTCAGATTTTTGTGTCCAGTTTCAACAGAAATCATTGGTAGGAAAATATAAACTACATAGAAAAAAGATACAAATAACTTTATTTTGGTAGCCAAAGAACTTATTCTCACACAAAAGACATTCGGATTACAGTTTAGTCATCTAAATAAAAATTGTGTCTTTATGGAGCCAATGAAATGGAGGAGAAACTGTTGTCCAAAGTGCAGTGACATAGTAGCAAGCCAGAGCTATTGCCATGACAATAATAATTAAATATTTAAAACGCATTCCAAGCTCATCACACAGTAGAATGCAGCCCGAGTTTAACCCGCACTTTACCCAAGATATATCGGACAAGCAAAAAAAGAGTGTAGAAATTGTTAAGAATTCCGTGACTAATTTAAATCAACAGGGTTCAGAGCATGTCTAGAAATCCAGTGCGTTACAAAATTTATTACAACTTTCCCGACTCACGATATTTCAATGCTTCACAAAAATATTTTTTCAGACGTTTGTGGTTACCACTTCTGCAAAAACACCTGGCCTTGTTCATTGTGTTATTCCATACCCAGCAAGTTTTTTGTATAATTTTAGGAAATTTCAACACTTCACAACTTCTCCTACCAAGGATTTATACAGGGGGCTCTGCTTTGCAAGCCCCATATTTTTATGGTTGTATCCTATTCGAACCAAAGAAACAAACTTTACTTCATCTCCTCTAGACCATTTCTTTTACAGATTGTTTGTAGTAATATGGTATAAGGGTTTGCCTCGAGGCTTGGAATTTTAGGGATGGACATAAAATAAAGGTCACAATGAATCTGTGCATTGCACAAATAATTAGCAAATAATATAGTAGGGTTTGACATATAAAAACCTCGGCTTCTGTGGCTCGATCGTGAAAAGGCTTCAATATGGCAGCCAAATCTCCATCGCCATTGCCCGCCATGGTAACACTATGAATAAATTTCTACTGCCTCGGCTTCTGTTTGACTTAATTATATCTGAATAAATTTCTACTGCCTCGGCTTCTGTTTGACTTAATTATATCTAAATAAGAACTGATGAACCCTCATGCCTATGTTAAGATCAGACAATTGTAATAGGCTGTGGCTCTATTCAGAGGGTTTAAAGTAATTCAATAGGTGCAAGCTAGAAAATTTTGAGAAATTTTTTAGTGGGTAGTCTTATAAATTTTGTAGTGGTGGGTAAGTTTAAAATATTAAGATTTTTAATAGATTCTAGGTTTGTTTTGAAGTTAAAAGGTTTTTAAAGAGTTCATTAAGGATTAAGTTTTGTTGAGTGCAAGGTTCCTATTTTATAAGATTGGGATATGTCTAGAGTGAATTTGGTGGAATAGATACCTCTCACTCCTTGGCTTATAGTCAAAGAGGTTTAACCTAAGGCTTGAGTTCCCATACCAAATAACTAAAACGACTTTAAAGATGAAAATTATTTATTAATAAAATAAAATAAAATATCAAAATATGAAATTTATAAAAGTTTAATGGTCTCATAAGTTTTTGTCTACAATCATTCATTGGATATTTTTATAAGGATGTATTGGCAATATTGGAAAGGAATACTAAAAGACAATTACAAGGTATTGATGATGACATATTGAGAAATCCTTACAACAATATATATGCTCACAAGGCATATGTGTTGCCTTTGGCCATTGAACTCCTATGCACTATGTTTTGCATTGCCTTTGATCACCATGTGTCATGGAATTCTGTACCCATCTCAAATTACTTCATCTTTTGTCTAAATTGTTGGATGGTTTTGATTCTTCTTTCAACATTTTCTTGAAATGATTTCAAATTGTTGTTATATAGGCAAAAAAAAATTATTTTTCAATTATTTACTTTTGAGACTGTTACACGTTGTTTTAAAAAAAATTGAATTAGCTCATTTTAAGTCGTTAATCTTCTTTGTCATGACCTCTTTACACCCAAGTGTTCTCAACTTGATCAATCGATCGATCGAGCCTTTTCTCCAAGTGTCAAATTGTGTTTATGTCTACAGGGACAGACCCCTTACTTTATCACTCTATCACCATTTAGTGGAAGTATCACTCTATCACTTTTCGGTGGAAATGTTGCTCATTGTTTTGTTGTTCCTAGTTCCTTGTTTCGCCTGACACCCGATCTCCAATAGTGTTAAGTCAATGGGTTCCTCACTAGTCTCTTATCGACCAATCACACTTTGTTAGTTCTTTTGCACACACTTCTATTGTTCCATGGTTCTCTAAGGATGTGATAGTTTGATGTCTCGATAGCAGCAACCTTGTGAGCGGTGATTAGTTTGGTGATATCACCAAGTACCAATTTTAACACCTGGTTGATGGGACATTAGTTAAAAATATTTTATTTCAAATTTTAAAGTAGTACTACAGTCGCTGAAGTACAAGTATTAATTGCTCCAGGAGTAAATGTGTATGTCACCTTTATGATCATTTTCATTTGAGAATTATAGCGAAGTTGAAGGAACGCATGAAGGAGAAAGCGAAAAAACAAGTTTGAAATGAGAAGCCTTTGTGTTCACTCTTTCTGAAAATTTCTACTTTTTCTTGTTTTTGTTGAAAGAGTGAAAGAAGGGTTGTGAAACTAGCGTTTGTGAGTATTTGTTCTTACTGTAATTATCCTCCTCTCTGCTTCCTCTTTAATCTATACCTTTTGTTAGAAATCCTAGTTCTATGTCCTCTTGTTCCTATGGCTCCTAGAATTTCTCAACATATTGAAAGTAAGTTGGACCACATTAAAGACACAGGGGTGGGTTCATTAACGATGCATGATATAAATAGGAGGTTGTGATACCCACAAAATTCCCCCATTGCCAAGAAAATTGTAGAGTCAACTTTGTCTCAAGTTGGGGGTTATCATGTTGTTGTTGCATATCCAGAATTGGTCTTCACCTATGCACAACATTACCATCCTAACTCTCACAAAACTTCGTAGCGTTGACCAGACCTCAATAGTTAGAATTAATGCAAGTAGTGTTTCCCTTGCACTACACATCCTTGACATGGAAGATGAGGTGGATTTGTCTATGCAGTCAGGGATATAGTTTTTCTGTAACCAGGAAGATTAGTGTCTCAGTACAATTGTCCAACATTAGTTGAAAATTCATCCGTCAAGAAAATCTAAATTACCCCCTCCGATGAAAATAGAATTAATCCTAGAAGAAATTAAGGATATTATTGTCTTCTTATGTTGCACAGTTGGGAGACCTGATGTTGAATACTTCAAGGAGTGGATGTGCCTATTTGTTCTTACTATCTATGATGACAAAAACTAGGTTAACTAGGCTAATTTGATAAGTGATGTGTTGCATGAGTAACTAGAAAAATTTTAAAAAGAAAGGTAGTTTCATTTATTCTCTGTGTTATTTAATGTACTTGCTACCAGTGGACCTTCTTGGCCAAGCTTGAGGCAAGAAGGTAACATCACAGAAGGTGTCCCTGTTTATAATTGTTCCCCTCAACTACAAAAAGAAGGTATGAAAAGTTTTTCCCTGTGTCCATGATGTCTTCTTTATGATAATTATGAGAGTCATTGAGGGATGTCCTGAGAAAAGATTTTCTGATGAAGCCTGAGCTTAGGGAAGAATTATGGCAGTTTCTAAATTCGGTTCCAGATCTTTTCTTATTTGAGGGTCGAAAGCTATGAGAAGGTGCCCTTGCAATTGCCCAGGTATGTCTCAAATTGTCTCATTTTCTTCGATCTTTGTCACCAGATGGCATTTGTAAACATTAAGTATGTTCATATGAGGAAGAAGAGATACTCTTTTCCCATGAGTTTGTCCCATTTTTCATGCAAACTTAATGAATATGCTTTGTTTGTTGATAAATTTCTATCTAAGGTTGGCTTCCACTCTCTACCCACAAAGAAATTTTTATAGTAAGGGGTATGTTAAGCAAAAAAATTATGGGTCCACCCGATATACCCGTGTACCAAAACTAGAAGACTTTTGGGAAGATTGTGCCGATGAAAAAGATGTTTTCAAAAGAGGTTTTATGAGGTTGACCCTAGATCAGATTATTGCTTTTGATATTGTTTCCTCAGTTCTTGAAGGCATTAAAGATGATGGCACTTGTATAATTGACAATTCATATCAGAACAATGTTCTTCCTTCTTTTAAATGGCCATAAAATGATGAAGAAATAGATGTCAAGGGTAGAACTGCTCAAGTTCTAAGTAGATCAAATGTATGGTGGCATAATTCTGCATCACACAAAATGACACCCAAAGAAACAAGTGTAGATGCCCAAACACAACAAAACACACCCGTGAACCTCACACCATAAGATGGAACTTCTAGAAAAGATTCAAAATCAAGAGGAGATAATGATCCCCCAGAGAAGTCAGAAGTTAAAATTTGTGTGCGAAGTGTGTATCATAGCAGTGTTCAACAAGAAGAGATTTCTTTTGCAAGAAAATTCAAGTGATGAGGATACACAATTCTTTACTCAATTAGGGGAGCGAGCCTTATAATTTATTTGATAGATGAAGATCCACAGACCCCAGCATCTAATGATTTTGTGCTGTCATCTTACCCTGATTCTAATACTCTATCAGTTCAAGCTCCCGCGAGTACCTCATCCACTCCTTAGCTTAAAAAGGTCATTGAGAAGAAAAATAAGCATTATTCTCCAAGTATGGATACTAAAATTGATACAGTTTCACACTTGCTAGGTGAAACTCCTAAGACTAAGAAGGCAAGGTAGGTGGCTAGAATGGTAATAGATCTCCAAACTAAAAACCATGTGCTACAAATTTCTGACCCTAATGTGGATGAAAATGAACATGAGATCACAATGGGGGAATGTAACATAATAATAATTGACATAGGGCCTTCAACTACCGAGGGAGACATATACCATGTTGAGTTCTCTATCTTTGTGTTATTTAAGAGGACTAAAGCTGTTGACAAGAATATTTGGGAGCTAGCTCAGTGTGTAGATACTCTCACATGTTTTATCATATCTACCTTACCTGTGGAGAGTATTTCAACTAGTCTATCTTTAGGTATAACTATCACATAACTTAAATTGACTCTGATAAGTTAGAAATTGTCAAAAGAGCTCAGGTGGTTGCTAAAGTAGTGGATGATTGATCAATTCAAATGATCATTAAAGGTTTTTTTCTCATCGAACATGGCTTAAGGAGCTATGATATACTCAAGGAGACAACAAATCTTCACAAAAATGAGTTATAGAATGTGAATAAGGATGTTGGTAGGTTATCCACTGCCTTCCTGGAGATGCAAGAAATAGCTAAATTGTCACCTTCTATCTTAACTTCAAAGGATATTATCTATAGTCCTTACCCCAATGATATCAATCTATGGGTATAATTGTTAGATTGGAAGCACCATGTTACAAAATAATTCCAATCTAGTCTAACATCATCAATTGGTAAAAATATGAATCTCCAGCATGATCTGAGAAGTCACTTCTCCACAATGAGCATAAAAATCTTTGGGGATGATGAGAGAGAAATATTAGGAACAAATATTATGAAGAATGCAAGTTCTGTCAAAGGGTTGAGGATGATCTCTCTGCGAGAAAAGTTGATTTCGGGCCTCTTGAGCGAGTGAAGAATGCAATTGTAGTGCTAGATTCTATTAGTGATGATGTAAATAATATTCCATGGGAGGTAGCAGAGGTTGGTAAAAATGTTAATAGATGGAGGATAAGCGTTGGGGCTAAATTTGAACCCATTGAGGAAATAATATCATTGATCCTTGTTAAGCTCATGGCATACAATAAAAAGTTAAATCCACAGGTGATGTAATAGATCCAGAGTGATGCAGTGGATACAACAACATAGGTACAACAAGAGTTAGAAGAGTTGGAAGATCTTGAAGAAGAACAAATGGAGGGAGAAGAGGAGATTAGTTAATTAATGCTCTCTAGTTGTTTAATTTCATGATTTTCATGTCTCAAAAACTATAGGCTCTAGAGGGCCATCTTTTTTTATGCTACATTTATTTTAAAATACTTTTAAAACTGTAACTAATCTTTGGGGTGGTTATCTTCAAGAAACTGTCGGTACCCAAAGTCAGTCTCGAAACTGAATGCTTATATATAGTTAATTTTTTTTATGTGTGTAGGGGTTAGAAAAGATTATCTCTTAGAACACTTTAATGAAATTTAGTATCTAAAAGTAATTTTTCTGTGAATTGTGAACTGAGTGTTACAATTTATGGAATGATTTTATTCTTATGTTGAATGGTGATTACCATAAGATGTTATCATCTATCTTTGATTTATAATTTTGGATATTTGATTGTTGTTTCACTATGCAACTTTGTGTGAAATTGGTATAGAAATCTGTAGATGTTGAATGAGTTTTGAGTTTAAGGAAACTTTGTGTTCCAGTTATGTTATCAATTTTTGGTTATTTCTTGCCTTTCAAAGAACTTTTTGGTTAAAAGTTACATACTTTATTTTCTTTCTAGTTAAAAGCATCTTGATTTATTTTATTTTATTTTCAAAATCATAAGAAGGTACCTGCATCTTCTAAAATAAGCAGAGAGTAGGTGTAGAAGGTAATCACACCTAACTCAACTGTTGATTCAGATTATCATTTGTTGGGCACAATATATTGTAAGAGTTAAGTGGTTAAAATTTGTGACCAACAATTTTTTTGCAACTCTATTGGGGATTACTTACATTGGATATTTGAATGTATATATTTTGAGTTTCATGAGTGGTTGACTAGTCATGCATGGATGAATATTCATAGTCATCCCTCAGGAGAACATATTTCTTGTGTTACAACCTAACTTGGGCTTTCCAGATGACCAAGAGGATATCATTTCACATTTGAATACAGTAGCCTAGAAGCTTAGGAAAAATAACAAGGAGTATAGGCGAACATCCCTAGTGTTGGACGAAGAGGAAGAACTTGCTCAAAATCCCTGACTGTTATTGAGAGTTTGGGAAAATCCTAGGATACCTCCAACAAGGAATCCAATCTTTCCTATAAATCCCCATAATCATTAAAATCCTCTAATTCAGAGGTTGGCAACTCTGTAAATCCCACCCTTATATCTCCAAGCTAAGTTGGATACCAAGAGATATAATAGACAAGGTAGAAACAAGGGCATTATAGACCCATATTTTGACCTGTTACAATCTGTTGGTTTTAATTCATTCTCACCCACTCGCAAAGTCCACTCTTTAAGCATGTCATCCTCTCCTAAACAAAAATAAAATGCCCCTAGCCAAGTCTGTCAATCTTTAATCCTTGTTGGGGTTGCAATACCTTTACAGATTAGTAGACCTATACCTTTAACTACTATGGATAAACCTCAGCCTTGGGGAGATACTATTGTCCCTCTAAATCTTGGTGCACAATTAGGTGCCTTGCCTAAAGGATCAGGGAAAATTATACCCAAATTTAAAGGAGATGGAAAAGTTACCCCTGATGAGCATATCCATCCTTTTACTAGAGCTTGTGTAATATTAGGAGTATAAGAAGGAAATGTGGTAGTTAGGATTTTTGTTGAATCTTTGGTTGATAAAGAAACTAATTGGTTTTATCACTTACCAACATTATCTATTGATTCATGGGAAACCATGAGGACGTAGTTTGAGAATGGGTTCAAGACTGTAGAAAATGATAGTACTTTGATTGCTAAGTTATCTACTATGAAGAAAGAAGTCCATGAGTCAATGAGATATTTTGTGGCTAAGTTTAATAGTCTGTCTAATAGGATTCCCAATAATGTGAAACCTGAGGATACCCTATTGAAGAATTTATTTATTAGTTCTCTTCCTCCTTATGTCATTTTTTTCTCACGAGAGAAGGTGCTCAAAATATTGTTGAAGCTAAGAGGATAGCCACAACCATTGAAGATGATTTAATTATTGTTGGAAAATGGAAGAAAGAATTACAAACTAGAAAATTCCAACCAACCAGCTCTATTTGTGATGTTTGAGACAAGTTATGAGGACAGGTGTGGTGACTAGTAAGATATTGTTTGCCAGTGTTGATAGGGTGGCAGAGATTAGTTCAGTGTGCACTTCCAGGTTGATATTTTTTCTACACACCTAGGATGAGATTTGAGACATGTTGATGTGTCCTTAGTTTATAAGGTTTGTGGTCCATAGATCCGCAAGGCATTTTTTAGATGTTACAGATAAAGGTGATAATGTTCTTGAGGTTCAGAATGTGAGATGATGTTGAATTTGAAGGTTCAAGTGGATTCATATGTTTGTATGTTCTTCATGATGCATATGGATGTTCTTGGGTTATGTTCCTACTGATTTGGTGGTTCACATTGATTGTGGTAATCAAGTTTGGAGGATTTTTTAGTCGGTGGCTATTTTCTTATGTTCTTGGCCGACTTGACCAGTAAAACATTTTTGTAAATTGAGGCACAATTTAAAGATGTGTTATGAGATCAAGGGTGTTGATATGGATCGTCACTTTATTTAAGTGGTCTATTGTGGATTTGAATTATGGTTTTTGGCACGATAAATTTAAAATTTTAAAGTTAGGTTTTTTTGACCTAGTTCTTGATAAAGGTTGATGAATTAGAAAAAAAATTGTGTGTGCAAGTCTGTGGATGGTTGCAGACGCATGTGATTTATTGTAAAGTAGATATAAAAATCTATTGGAGGTTGAATCAATCATCTAAAGGATTTAGAGAGGATTGGAACAGAGATATCTGTTGAGCTTCATTGGAATTGACCTTGGCATAAGGTAGATGCTACTATTTGGTTCATAAAATCTTAGATTGTTGTTTGATTGACCATTGTAGTGGTCTTGTAAGGCTGTATGTCTTCCTTTGGGTTGTAGCCTAAGGCATTTTTGAGTTGTGAGTTCTAGGCAGTGTACTTGAATGCATGTGCATTCCTCTATTGTAATAATTTGCACTTCTAACAAGGTATTGACTTATTGTGGGTTCAAGCTCCACCATGGTTTTACCCATTTGGGTTTCCACAATAAAAATCTCTATGTTATGTGTTGTGGACATGTTTCTGATTCATGCATGCAATCTTAGCTCTTTAAGATAATAAATAAGTGTTTAAAGTTTTAAGGGTTTTGAATTATGGGAAAAACTGATTCACCCCCTCCCCCCTCCCATCTCAGTTGTTCATTTCCATATTTCCTACAATTGGTATCAGATGTTGGTCCCTTGAAGGAAGCTTAACAAGTTGAAGGTGATCTGAAGATGGAAACTTATAAGAAGGATAGTCCAAGGTTTGATGGCACCAACTACACATTGTGAAAGAGTCACATGATTGTACATCTCAGATGCATTGATGTATATTGTTAGAAGATTACCAAGTCTACTTATACTGTTCCTACAAATCCTACTACACCACAAGAGTTCAGTGATGCTAATGAAAATATCAGGGAAAAGGAATATTTTTAGTGCCTTGACTAATTCTGAAATGAAAAATGACATAGAGTTAGAAACTACTAATAAAATTTGGAAGAAACTGCAGACCTTGTATGAAGGAGACAAGGAGGTCAAGATTGCCAAGTTGAAGACCCTCAAGGGATAATACGAGGCCTTGAAGATGAGTGAAGATGATAGGGTTTCCTATTTCATGCTTAGGGTGAATGAAGTGGTGTGTGCTATCAAATATATTGGAGGTACTTTAGAATAGGAAGAGATTGTTCCTAAAATACTGAGATCTTTACATCCTTCCTATAAATGCAAAGTTACAGCCATTGAGGAGATTCATACAATGACACCTATAACAAGAGACAAGTTCATTGGTAATCTTAGTCCTTTTGAGCTAAGTGAATTTAGTGGTGCATTGCCTAAGGTTGAGAC
Organism: Thuja plicata; assembly: GCA_018584345.1. NCBI lineage: Eukaryota > Viridiplantae > Streptophyta > Pinopsida > Cupressales > Cupressaceae > Thuja > Thuja plicata. The sequence continues at coordinate 526,152 of MU226250.1, forward strand.
AACATTTATATCTACTGTATCTAGAAAGAGCATGCAAAGATCTGATCCGTGAGAAGGATCCACTAGGATAATGTCAAGATATGAGAAAGATATGAAATAACTTGAAGATGAAGAGCGAGAAATTCAAAAGTTGGAAAAACTGATTGTAAGAAGACTACTAAAAGGTTCTAGTAAGTACAAAGGAAAGATGCCCCTTAAGTGTTTCCTATGCTATAAGATATGACACTTTGCATCTAGATATCTAGATAGGGTTCCTAAATTTAAGAATAATAAACTTACTATTCTGAGGAAATTCTACTTTGATGTTGCTGATGATGATGCTAAAAATATGCTGATAAATTTAATTTTATTTCTATCAAACAAGAAGATTCTAAGCCTGCAGATCCTATTCCTAATAGTTCTACTGACTATGTTGTTGAAGAGAAAAGCCTAGCTTCTCAAATTGTTAAAAAGGATGAATGGATAATAGACAATGGTTTCTCTCACCATTTGCCTGGTGAAAAGAGAAAATTTACAAGCTTTGAGAAGGATGATATTGGTATTGTGAGATTGGGAGACAATACCAGTGGTGTGATCTGAGGTAGAGGTTATATTTCTCCAGATGGAAAGAATAATGTACACGATGTATTATATGTAGAAGGTTTGAAACATAATCTTCTTAGTGTTGAGAAGTTGATGGAAATATTTTATGGCCTGAATTTCAAGAATGATAAGTGAAAGATCTTGAATGGCTATGGGAAGGAGATTGCTACAAGATCAAAGACAAAAGGTAACATATTTCATTTGAATAGTGGTCATAAAAGTTGTTTGATTGATCAAATAGATGAAAGATGGTTGTGGCATAAAAGGTTGTGTCATTTGAACTTTGATAATATTTTGGAAATAAGTTCTACTTCTACTCACTAATACATTTGGGTCCAATTTTCGACGACCGCTAGTTGGAATTTTGACCTCGGTTAGTTAGAATTCTGACCAAAAGAGCTGTCAAGATTTTTTAGTCATAAAATTTGACGTATCTATGGTCGTCGTAATTTTGACACCTATTTTGATAGAACCATCATTGGAGAACAAGTGTCTACTTTTGGAGAATTTAGGTCGCATTTATGACCCCACCCTCATTGGTTTAAGTTTGCATGTCTGTCGTAATTCTGACAGGAATCAGATGGACTATTCTAATGACCATGTTGTTGGATGTACAACACAGTCATCTATTTAAGTCTACATGTCGGTCGTAATTCCGATGGGAACCAGTTGAACTATTCCTATGACTGTGATGTCTGATGTACAACACAGTCGTCAGTTTCAAGTTTGCATGTCGGTCAAAATTCTGACGGGAATTAGAAAAACCATTCCAACGACGGTGATGTCAAATGTACAACATGGTCATCTATTTAAGTTTGCATGTCTGTTGTAATTCTGATAAGAATCAAACAAACTATTCTGACGACTATGCTGTTAGATGTACAACACAGTCATCAATTTAAGTTTGCATGTCTATCGTAATTTCAACGACAAACTAGACTAAAGATATTAGGGCTCAAGAGACCAAAATGATTGGTCCCTATCTTTGGTTGATGTGATTTTCAAAACCTTTTACCTTTGATTAGCTCATCAAATGCGGGGGTCTTAAGGAATTTAATAGATCACATTTTTATGGTAATTTATATTATTTTAGTTGAGGTTGCACAATTTATCTATTTTGCACACTGTATGTGTGTGTGATTACACCTTCATGAAATTAGGATTAGAAACAATAACTCTATGGAAAGAAAATGCTATTTAATCTAAGAATTGAAGTTTAAAACCCATGACATCTCATGGTTCTCTATCTAAGCTTTGTTAAGAGAGCTCTCAGTCTTAATCTCTACCAAGGACAATCCTAGAACGAGGAGTAAATGATAAACAATGCTCTAGTCTAGCTCAAAATGCTCCAAGATATGCTATAAACCAACAAATACTTCTAAACATGATATTCTAAATGCTATGCAAATGCTGAAATATTATCAAAAGCTCTCAAATGCTCTCCAAATGCCTATAATAAGGATGCTTTGCTCTTGAAATTCTTGGACCCCAAACACAAAGAAAATGGCTTATATTTATAGCAATTTCCCAAGGGTAGGGGGTAGAGTGAGTTGATCATGATCAAGCTTTAGTTGAGTAAAAAGCTTTGAGGTATTTTCAAATGGAGGGAAAGTTAGTTGGTTGTCCTCAAAGAAATTAGGAATTATATAACTCAATCATTTAATTAATTTAGCCATGTAAGGGTGAATGGGTTGGATTTGATTCTTTTTTATTTGAACTATACAATTATTTGATTGAAATCAATTGCATAATTTTGATTAATCCTTTTTAGGCTTGAATTTAATTAGTTGATTTCATGATTATTTAATCCTTTGATTTAATTTGATTTTTGACCACTTTGCTTGATAAATGTCCATTTGATTTTTGACCACTTTGCTTGATAAATATCCATTTGATTTGATCCATTTTAATGCATTGAGATGAGATTTGAGGCATTTGGCTGAGATTTACAATTTTGAATGCTTAAGATACACCTGGTCAAATTTAGGTGTCTACAAATGCCCCTCTTTGAATTGATGTGTGAAGTGCATTGATTCAAAGAAACTTGATGTCCTGATCATTGATTTGATACTGATGAGCTGATTGACTGATACAAAAACCTGATATGAAACCCTGAAATGAAACTTTGATTTGAAACTTGATTTGAAACCCTGATTTGAAACTCTGATTCGATGCCTTGATTTGAAACTTTGCTTTGAAACCCTGATTTGAAACTCTAATTCGATGCCTTGATTTGAAACTCTGATTCGAAACGTGATTTGATGCCCCACTAATAAAGTTTGAAATTTTTAATGCCCCATATTTGATATAAGATATGATGCAAAATCCTAGTTGGATGATATGATGATGCCCCTTAGAAATAAAAGTATATTGATTTTAGATGTGAAAAATTTGATGAACACTGCTGATAGAGTAGATCCAAGATGATTGCATTTCTGGGTCAAA
>MU226250.1:541333-588269 GCA_018584345.1 Thuja plicata
AATAAGTGTCCTTAATGCATTCTCCAATGGTTCACCCAAATTAGTGAATGTCCTTTTGGGTGTAGGTGCAAAGAAAGGTTTAGGCTTGTGAGCCCCTTGATTATTCCCAAAGTTGTTATTAGTTTTGCTGTTGTTAAATGGTACTTTGGGTGCTTGATTCACATTATTGGCTTGGACTGAGTTTTGAGTGATATTGAAAGGGGTAGCCTTTAAAGTGTTAGCCTCCACCACTCCATCGTTAACCACTCCTTTAGTGTTGTTATTCTTCATCCAAAATCGATTGTTGTTAGGGGAATTTTGATTTTGATTAGTGTTGGAGGTATTATTGTTGTTGTTACTCTTGTCATCTTTGTAAAGTTTGATTTCTCCACTTTTTATCAATACCTCTTCCGTTGTCACCCCATTCTCAATTAGGTCTTGAAATGACCTAGGACATTGTAGCCTTAATCGATAGTTCTTTTCATTATTCAAGCTGTTGATAAAAATATCCATCTTCTCATTTTTGGGTACACTTCGAGGGTATCTAGCAAATACCGCTCTCCATCATTGTAGGAAAAGTAGGAATCCCTCTCATTCTCTTTGTTTGGTGTTACATAGATTAATAATTGTAACCTCATGTTTGATGTTATAGGAATAGTGAGTTACAAACTTAGAGGCCAATTCCTCAAAGGTTCAAATGTCGGAGGGTAACTTTGAAAACCACTCCATTGCCATACCTCCCAAACTTCTAGGGAATAACCTCATTAGGTAAGTTGTGTCATGCATGAACTCTAGACTTAAGGAAAAAAATTCCCTTAAGTGATCTTGTAGATCAGATGTTCCTTCATATTTGTCATATTTAGGATAAATAGCATTTGTTGGAAATGGAATCATGATTAAAGACTTATCAAATGGAAATGGACACAAAGCTTCGATAGAGAAAGGTTTAGGAGCTCCACTTTGTTTTATCATGTCCAATTGCATCTAGAAAATTTGAAATTGCTTGTTCATGATGTCAATGGGATTAGCCTCAGCTTGTTCTTGTTTGAGTTTGGTGACATCATAATCGTGTGGAAGTTTGAGACCCGTTTGTGCTAGGTCTAAGAAGTACTTTTCCTTGTCTTTTTCCAACACTTTTTCCACAAGTTTCATGAAGAAAGGACTTTGCATAGCTTCATTAAAATTTTCATCAATTAACTCCTCATCATTAGGGTCAATTTTTCCCCCATTGTTATTATCGTTCAACCCTTGATTGTTAGGGTCAATGTTTTCTCCTCCATTCATATTGTTGTTGGATCCTTTGTTGTTAGGATCAACATTTCCCCATCCATTGTTGTTCATATCCTTGTTTACATGATTGATTTGATCAAGATCGATATGACCAAATAGAAAAGACATTCTCGGTTCTATTTCCTTGATGGGTTCTTGTAAGGGTCTTGAAGAACTAAAAGGATCACCCAGAAAAGGACACTCTTGCCTTAGATAAGATCTATCTGGTTGTAGGGTAGCCTTAATATAATGAGATCAAGTAAAAACTGAGATTAACATGAATCAAATGAAGATCCTAGGTTTTTAACTCACTTAAGTGATTAATCTGTGGATAATTTTGCAAAATGCCCAATAATGGCAGATTCTGATCCAGTTAAGTATACACAGAGGTAAAACATTCAAAAGGGTATCCAAAAATGGAATTTTCTTATTTTCAAACCCTTGGTATATACCCACTATTTGCCCTTTTTTGTTTCTGGGCAGCTCTTGCCTGTGTGTAGGCGGCCTTTACTTGTTACTATGCGGTCACTGGAATTCTTGTACGCAGCACTCTGCAGTTAGCAAGCGGTGTTTGCCTATTGATAGGTGGTTTTAGACTGTTGACATGCGACACTTTCCAATGGCTTATGCAGCTGTTCAATTTTTACAGGCGGTGTTTTAAAATTTGTAAGTGGCTCGGTTTCGTTTGTACACGGCTCTAAAGTGTTGGTACGCGGTGCTTTATTGATCATAGTTGAATTTATCAATTTTTTTGTTATTTTCTGGATTTAAAATTTTAAAGGCTTTGATCAGATTTGTCAAAATAGAATCTTGCATGAAAACATATTACAAGCTCAACACACACATCAAAGTTGTACCATATCCCTAAAACCACACTAAAAGTGTATGTTCTCAGATGTTTTTACAGGTATGCACAAGAATTTCTTCCAAATAATCTACCTTAGAGTCAAACAAATTTAGCTTGTAATAATGGCTCTACAAAGGTAGGTCTGCTATTTTATCAAGGTTTCTAATCCCTTCCATTCTAAATCTTGCCAAGATCCTTTACCCCCTTGCAGGCTTCCCACACGCACGAAAGTACAATTTTGCGCAATCCCGAAGGACTACTAGAGGAAGTGAGGATGGCTTGCACAAGGTTTAGTCACTTTCTGATTAAGGTAAAGTGGATTTATTTATAGTGGGTCAGACGACATCGCAGTAAAAGTGAATATCTCCCACTTTGGGTCATTCCCTCTCACCGTCCTCGTAAGGCAAATCTCGGGAGGCAGGCCCTTTAAAGCTCTATTTAGCTAACATGTATATGGAAAGCAAGAATTGAACTTAGTCCAACAAGTTTGGGAATCTGATTCACTCAAAGAGTGAAGAGCATATCCCTATTGTCTTCCTTTGTTCCAAACACCTCAAGAAAAATTGTTCATTTTCAACCCCTTGACAAGGGCGTTCTTAAAAATGAGATGTGTGGTTCAATTCCTTACCCTCTTCTTTGCACTAAATTGACTTTGCACGTTTGGATTTTTTATTCACTTCAAAAAGTGAAGAGCATATGCCTAATGCTTGTTCAATTTAGACAATTAAAAGGGTTTTCCTAATTACTAGATTTAAACGAAATGCCATAATTTAATCAATGCAAGCTTGTCAAGATATATACCTCATTTTTGAAGCTAGCAAGGCTAGGCACATTTTTGATCGATTTGGATTATTTCAACTCACCTAGTGGCAATAGTTCCCACTCCAGCTCCTCCAACAAGTTAGTCAACACAAATAGAGACAAAGTGAAGAAAAATTGCAAAATAAAATGACAATTTCCCTCCTAAAAGCTCTTTTAATCAAATTTGTCAAATCAAAGCTTAAAGAACTTAAGGATGAAAATTAATCAAAGAGTGGGAAAATTTTCTTTGTAAGCAAAAAACACTTTAATGTAGTGATCATATAGGTGTTCTTCTTCAAATAAACTCTCTAAGAGATTAGCTGCATGTATTTTTTTATCATTTTTAGCCTTAATTATCACCTCTTTACTAAGCCTTGTGACTCGTTTCTCTGGTTTTTGCACTTTCGAGTGATTTTTCATCTATAGAAAAGAAAAAAATGGAGAGTCAAAACAATGAGCAAACCATTAAAAACTTGATTTAAAGTAGAAAGACCTACGCGACATTTAACAGCTAATAAGCGACATTTAAATGTTATTACGCATAAATAAAAACTTTCAAAGCGGCTTTTAAATCTTAATACATAGCTCAGAAAAATCCACATGTGGCTAAATAAAAATGACCGGCGGCACACTTTATCTAACAGGCAGCACACTTTATCTCATAGGCGGCTGAAGAAAGAAAGATGGAGACGAAAGAAATTGCATAGGCGACGCTTTACTATTTACATGTGGCTCTGAATACTTTGTAGGCGTCTCTTCTCCTATTTTCCTACAAAATAACACAAAGAATAATGCAAAACACACAAAATATCAAGATAAAACGTTAAAAATGAGGCTTAAAGCCCCACGGTGGGCAACATTTGTGTGTGTGTGATTACACCTTCATGAAATTAGGACTAGAAACAACAACTCTATGGAAAGAAAATGCTATTTAATCTAAGAGTTGAAGTTTAAAACCCATGACATCTCATGGTTCTCTATCTAATATTTGTTAAGAGAGCTCTCAGTCTTAATCTCTCCCAAGGACAATCCTAGAACGAGAAGTAAATGATAAACAATGTTCTAATCTAACTCAAAATGCTCCAAGATATGCTATAAACCAACAAATACTTCTAAACATGATATTCTAAATGCTATGCAAATGCTGAAATATTATCAAAAGATCTCAAATGCTCTCCAAATGCCTATAATAAGGATGCTTTTCTCTTTAAATTCTTGGATCCCAAACACAAAGAAAATGGCTTGTATTTATAACAATTTCCCAAGGGTAGGGGGTAGAGTGAGTTGATCATGATCAAGCTTTGGTTGAGTAAAAAGCTTTGAGGTGTTTTCAAATGGAGGGAAAGTTGGTTGGTTGTCCTCAAAGAAATTAGGAATTATATAACTCAATCATTTAATTAATTTAGCCATGTAAGGGTGAATGGGTTGGATTTGATTCTTTTTGATTTAAACTATACAATTAATTGATTAAAATCAATTGCATAATTTTGATTAATCCCTTTTAGGCTTGAATTCAATTAGTTGATTTCATGATTATTAATCCTTTGATTTAATTTAATTTTTTACCACTTTGCTTGATAAATGTCCATTTGATTTGATCCATTTTAATGCATTGAGATGAGATTTGAGACATTTGGCTGAGATTTACAATTTTGAATGCTTAAGATACACTTGGTCAAATTTAGGTGTCCACACACACTTCTGGACTTCAAGGATATCCATAAAGAAGCATCTCCTCCTGTGTCCTGCATTACAAGTTCTAACAGAGCCGTATATTTTCTAAGATGGTCTTAAGTGTCAACTAGAAAAAAATACATTCAAAAGGGTGAACTAATTGAGGTGGGGGATGTGAAGAATCTGATTGTAGAAAGGCTTGAAGATTGACGACTTTAGTATGAGGTTTTGATCTCATAATAGTTAATAAAACCCCCTAAAATAATCTATCAGAAAACAACTGGTGCACTAGGCGTGAACTAGGGGTGTGCAAAGCATTCGAGTCTAACTAGATGCAATCATTTATCAACCTTTGATAATGATAAATGATTGCATCTAGTTTGGTTGGAATGTATTGCACACCCCTGGTTCATGGCTAGTGCACCTGGTTGTTACCTAATAGATTATTTTATAGGATTTAATAACTATTAAAAGATCAAAACCTCCAACTCATGTCATCAATCTTCAAGCCTTTGTACTGTCAAATTCTTCACATCCACCACCTCAATTAGTCCACCCTTTTGAATGTTTTTTTCTAATTAACACTTAAGACTATGTTAGAAAATATATGGCTCTATTACAACTTGTAATGTAGGCCACAGGAGGAGATGCTTCTTTATGGAGGTCCTCAAATTCCACAAGGTGTGCAAAATATAGATAGAGATTCATGCAACATAAACTAAAATAAGATACGTTATCATAAAAATATTATCTACTACATTCCTTCAGTCCCCCACAATTGATGAGATAATGAAAGGTAAAATGTTTTGGCAGTTACATGGAGAAAAAGACTGAGACCAATTATTTTGGCCTCTTGAGCCCTCATATATTTAGTCCTAGCTACTCGGTAAGGCTTGAAATACTTATACATGTCGATCCTTGAGAAGAATAATCGCCTTTCCTTTATGTACACTGCATAGGATCCTCACCAAAGGGGGTTCCGGTTCCTGCATATGAAATTCATTTATCCAATCTTAGCTTACATCTTATATGAAGATTAATAATAATCAAATTCACCCATTAGGCCTACTTCCTGCAACAAATTCTCATTAATGTTATACCCTAAAAAAAGATACCTCTATCCACTCCTCCAATGTCCTTATATGTTTCCTGATCATACACAATCATTAGTTATGTCTATACTCATGGTTACAACCCAATATCACCAAACAAATTATAATAATATAAAATTAATTTAGTCAAATTACATGGCCTTAAAATATAGCCAAACCGCTCACAGATGCCTTCTTTTGGAAATGTTGTTGAAGACAAAATATTGAATTTGTCAACCGATCTGATGATGTCAAGTATGACTTGAAGCTTTGGATGCCCGAAAGACAAAAAAAGAGAGACAATGTTCGTTTGTATCTCTATCTTCCTGTCTTTGGGAATCCAATGCTTGAAGTCATACTTGCAGGATGTTCATCGATATATCTCTTTGTCTTCCTGTCGTTTAGGAATTTGATGCTTCAAGTGATTGGAGGATACAAAAATTCAATGAAAAATATATAAACCATTCAATGTAAACCATACAAACATATAAAAAATTCAATGAAAAACATACAAATAATTCAATGTAAACCATCAAGTTCAGATAAATGTTTTTTGTAACAACCTCATGTAAGGCCTAAGAGATTTATACCTCATGTAAGGACATGTTAATTTAGTTTTAAGCATAATCAGATTTGTCTAATTTTTTGTATGTGATTTCACCTTTGTGATGCAAGAGTACAAAAAAAACTAAAACCCACTGAAGACCACTGTGGTCAAAATAATTGTAATAAAGCCAAAGGAAGGTCATATAGTTTCTTTCATAGTTGCATACTATTTTCCATGCATAGGATTTCATTTGTCAGGCCTTGGAGCCATTGTGTAGTTATTTGGCCTAAGAGGCCCTGATTGGTCAATAGTGGTCAACATTGGTAGAAGAGGTCAAAGGGGGTCAAAATGGTTGGAATCATGTTGATTGATCATTTTTGATATATTGTCAACAGGTAGTCATTTGGATATATTACAGTGATCTTTACCATCATATTCGATCAAGGTTGATCAAATATGATGGTATGGTCTTCATACTTATTACGATCAAATCTAATCGATGCAAATAAATAATATATTAGGATAGTTATGGTGATATTATTGTAATTATTGGTATAGTTATGGTGATATTATTGTAATTAGAATTATAAAATTGTAATTATGCTGTGATGTAAGTTGTAATAAATGGATTAAGGAAAGTATAGTCTAGAGTTAGATAGATTGATGTTGGTATCAAATATCAATACATGAGGTTGTATGTTATGATTGCTATGTTGAAAATTAAACTTAGGAACATCTGGAATTGGTATTTAAAATGAGTCTAGTGATAATGTTAATGGTGTTCTATAAATGAGATGTATTTCATTATTGGCTTTAGTAAGTTAGAAATGATCTAGTTTGTGTTGCGTTGTAAAGTAGCAACATTAGGGATCCCATGAAGGACATATTTTCTTAATATATTATATCTTCTGCTTGTGCTTTGTAATGAACATAAATATGATGTGTAATTACACCTTTATTTCTACAATCTTAAAGTGTAAATGAAATCATAATGGTTACAGTAAGATGTCTTTGTTATAAAAAAATATTGTTATATTCTTCTAGTTGTGAGTATTTTCCTCTGGGGTTCCTTGGTGAGGCATTAAAAAAACCAATATGAAAGATGATTTGAATAAGCCTCAGTGGAAACCTTACTAATTATAAATTTTATGACTTACTAGAAATTATTTCAGGGCACCAACCCTAGGAGAACAAAGCCCTTAAAAATTTAGGAGAACCAACTCCATCTATGCAGTAAAATATAAAGAAGAATAACTCATATATAGAGGGTTACTTTTTTTCACTTCATAACATTGAACACACTATTTCTTGCTACTAAAAAACTTAACATTCACAATCTGCCTTCTTCATGCACTCGTAACACAATACATAACATTGTCATTCATTCTTAGGTTTTATAAAAATGTCTTCAATCAAGTTTCTCAAATTAGATCATCGATACCCTCATTGATTTCTTATCTTTGCAACAGTGAAAATATAGAACATTCAATCTGTAGTATTAAAACTTGTTAACATGCTATATTATCTATAGAAGACATGTTTTCTCTTTTGAATCATCATCATCAACTTCATTGAAAACACATTATTTTTTTCAACCTTCATTAAGAAGTTAAAACTAACTATTAATCATGGAATTGAACTAACAACTTCTTATTAGGTTTTTGTCTAAGCAACTATCCATTAGGATTTGAAATTATGAAAACTGAAACAACATACCTGCATACATTAGAGTGTATATCCCAAATATTGGCACAATCACATAGAAAATTATGATTTCTAATATTATTAATATTAGAAACCACATTCATTATAGTGTTCATAAAAAACTCTTGTCTCTAAAATTGATGTTATGTTATAGGTTCTTGTTACCATGATGAAAAGATGCAAAAACTTTATATGTTGCAAGTCCTTGATTTTAAACTTCAACTGACTTGTTTGCATTAAGGCTTCACTAGAGATTATCACACTACAATCCCAATCTATCTAAATAATAATAAGACTACAAGAAAATATCACCAACAACTACAACGAAATTTGGCATTCATGATTCTTACTAGATCTCATCTCATCTTGTTTCAAAAATGACTATACCTTGCACTGATACATACACTTAGCCTTTGTTGTCCTGCTTCAAGATAAGAATGCATTATTTATTATATATTCATGTTATATAAGGCCGTGAACAACTTTTGACAAATGACAATGAGTCTGCTTAGATAAATAATAAAGCACTAATGTTCAAACCTCAACTTTTACAATCTTGATGAGAATGATACTATCACACAACCTTATCACATGCCAATCACTTGACATCAATGACAAACACATGAAAAAAATTATGACATGTGATATAATATGTATATTTAAATAAATTTGATTCTTTTAAATGAAGGAAAGCATAAAAAACAAGTTGCTAAAATTTCACCTTCCATTTTAAATCCAAATGTATATAGAAGGCTCACTAAGATTTAAGAATATATTGATGTTGTACTTGAAAAAATTCAGCTTTATTTTACCTACATGTCCTATGTTTTCATTCAATCCTAACAAAAACTTACTGGTTGGTTAATGATCAATAAGTTTGTACCTATCATCCTTTTAAAGGGTATTTTACTCAAAATTGTATAGATCTTATGCAGGAAAATCCTGGGGTAGTTGGCAATCCTATGTCACCAAAAAAATGTTTTGGTTTGATTTTGATTTTTTGCTAGGAGCTCGGTATTCTATTCGATAACTACCTTGGAGTTCCTTGTTGGAGTGCTTGGTTACCTGTTGGCTCGGTTACTTGTGGCTCGGTCTCGGTGACTGGTTTATCAGTCTCGGTGATTGGTTGCTCAGTCTTGGTGACTTGTTACTCGATGGTGTCTGTTTGGTGGAGATTGGCTCAGTTGTGCCTCTCACCGAGTGGTCTATTCTTAGTGTTCTTGATCATCGACAAGGTTTATGCTATCTTTTGGGCTAGCCAACGGGTGTATTTAATTTGTGGTTGCGTGTGCAAGATGTGAGGACCTATATCTTGTTTGGTTCAGTCTCCTATGCAGATTTAATGACCATTGGAGGCCGACTGATGGATAACACATTGGTTGTGTGTTTATGATGTTGACTTGGATTTATTAATGTTGTTTCAATTGTAATGTTGACTTGTGGCAAGTTTGTATATAAGATATTCTAGGTTGATGTTTAGAAGAGGGGGGAGATAGATAGAGGATGGAAGAGAGAAGCTGATAAATTGAAAGATTGAAAGTTGATGCAAATAGTTTTAAGTGGGTAGATAGAAATTGTAGATTTCTTGGAGGCCCACGAGCACAAGTTTAGATATGTTTTTTTCCACTCATTTATAGAGTAGAATAGGAATGTTGGATCTTGTGAGATCTTGTTGATACTATTGTTGTTTTGGCCCTAACTGGGTTGGCCTTACAACCCAACATGTTGATTGTAATGTTCGGTTATTGATAACAATATGATTATTATTTTTCATAATTGAATCTGAATATGAGTATAAGTTGATATATATTGTTATATCTCTGGTGTTGTTATGTTTTCATTATTGTCTTGTTGTTGGATGCAATTTTGGATAGTCTTTTATTGGATCCTCCAAGCTTGATTGCATCAAGTGGTATTAGAGCTAGTTTGTTTCTTATGAAGCTTAGGGTTTTCAAAGATCTGGAGAGATGTATCCAAGAAGATTGGACCCTAGGGTGATTGGAGATCTATATCAGGAGGTGGAACCGAGGATAACATAGAGATTTAGATCAGAGATGGTGGCAATGAAGAATGAAATCATGTAAGGTATCAGAAATGTTGGATTACATAGAGGTCTGAGAATAGATGATGGTTATTAGGAAGCTACTGAAAAATTTGAAGCTACTGGATCTAGTGGAGATGACAGAGCTGAGCAGATGGAGAGATCTTGAGGAGACAAAACTAATCGGTTGCAGAGATCTAGAGCTCGGTTGAGTAAAAGTTACAGAATGGAGGTGTCCAATTTTTTAGGTACATTGAGACCCAAGGATCTGATTGATTGGATCAGTGAGTTAGAAGACTACTTTGAGCTAGAAGACATTGAAGATCCACTCCGAGTGAGATTGACACAGACTAAGTTAAAAGGACATGTTGCTTTATGGTGGAAAGAGTTGCTGAGGGAAAGAGAAGAAGAAGGTGAGATGAAGATCAATTAGTGGAGGTTGATGGTGATGAAGATAAAGGCTAAGTTCATTCCTGCCGACTATGAACTTGAGTTGTTTAAGAAACTATAGAATCTGAAATAGAAGGAGATGATTGTGGAAGATTATATTGAGGCATTCTACAAGTTGACTATTTGGTCTTGGCATAAAGAAAATTATAAGGAAAAGGTGGCAAGGTATATGAATGCCCTGAGATTCAATATCCAGGATGAGATTGGTATGTTGAAGATTGACTCAGTAGAGGATGCTTATCAATATGCATTGAAGGAAGAAGATATGTTGAAAAGAAGACATCGTGGTAATTCCCAAGGGAAAAAGAAGAAAGAACAGTTGGTAAAAGATAAACCAAAAGTTTAGGATGAACCAAAACCCGTTGAATCGAGGAGAAGGACATATAAAGGTGTATTAAGAGGTACTTTTTATAACTATGGTGAAGAAGGAAATCGGTCATTCGAATGTCCCCATGTAGATAAGAAGGTTGGTAGTCACCAGAATGCTATGGTGAATGAGGTTTCTAAGAATGAACCTGAGGTGGAGGATGTGACTCTCTTTCTTAGGAGAATATTGATGCCCTCAAAACAAGATGATTCTTGTCAGAGGAAGAACTTGTTCAAGACTATGTGTAAGTTTGGCGGTAAATTTGGTAAGGTGATTATTGATGGAGGAAATACTGACAACTTAGTTGCTGAGGAGATGATTCATGCAGTAGAGGTGAAAGAGAAGTGCATGGTAATTTTTTACATTGGTTCTTATCGAGATGAAGTATTATGTGAAATTATGGAGATGATCTCTTGTTATGTTTTACTTGAGAGACCTTGGCAGTTTGATAGGGAGGCTATTCATGACTATAAAATGAATTTATTTACTATCTTGAAAGATGGAAAAAAGTCTGCTTTGATTCCTTTGAAGGGTGAAGACAAAGGAAGGAGGAAATTGAGCATTGGTAGCAGATCTGAGATGGTTGTAGAGATTGAGGCAGACATCCAGATTCAAAAATATGAAGGTACTTCAGAGAATACTAGTGGAAAAAGGAAGCATAAGAAGAATTGAGGGAAGAGAGTGTCGATTGAGGACTCAGAGGACATATATATTAAGAATCGGTTTGGGATCTATGTGTTGAATCCCAATAGATGTTTGTCCATCTGCTAAGAAAATCTTTTCACACTTGGAGTCTCTAATGAGAGAGCATCTCGGGGTAGTTGGAAATCATGTGTCACCAAAATATGTTTTGGTTTGATTTTGATTTGTTGCTGGGAGATTAGTATTCTAGTCGGTAACTTCCTTGGAGTTCCTTGTTTGAGTGCTCAGTTACCTGTTGGCTCGTTTACTTGTGGCTCAGTCTTAGTGATTGGTTTCTTAGTCTCAGTGTCTAGTTGCTTGGTCTCTTTGACTTGTTGCTCGGTGGTGTCTATTCGATGGAGCTTGGCTAGGTTATGTCTCTCACTGAGTGGTCTGTTCTTGGTGTTCTTGATCACTGATGGGATTTATGCTATCTTTTGGGTTGGCTGACTGGTGCATTTAATTTTTGGTTGTGTGGAAGATGTGAGGACCTATATCTTGTTTGGTTCACTCTACTATGCAGATTTAATGACTATTTGAGGCTGTCTGATGGATATCACGTTGGTTCTGTGTTCATGATGTCGACTTGGATTTATTTATGTTGTTTCAATTGTAATGTTGACTTGTGGAAAGTTTGTATATAAGAGAGTCTAGGTTGATGCTTAGAAGAGGGGGAGAGATAGTAGAGGATGACAGAGACAAGCTGATAAGATGAAAAACTTAAAGTTGATGCAGATAGTTGTAAGTGGGTAGATATAAATTATAGATTGCTTGGAGGCCTGCGAGCATAATTTTAAATATGGTTTCTTCCACTCATCTATAGAGTAGACTAGGAATGTTGGATCCTATGAGATCTTGTTGATTCTATTGTTGCTTTGGCCCCAACCGGGAAGGCCTTACAACCCGACATGTTGATTGTAATGTTTGGTTATTGATAACAATTTAATTATGGTTTTGCATAATTGAATTTGAATTTGAGTGTAAGTTGATATAGATTGTTATATCTTTGGTGTTGTTATGTTTCCTTTATTTTCTTTTTGTTGGCTGCAAGTTTGGACAATATTTTATTGGATCCTCTGAGCTTGACCGCATCAAGATCTTAAATGCAAGGTTCAAGACATCATTAATAACAATACAATAAAAGTTTAAGAGATGAATGATATGAGAAATCCATTTATTGTACTCACTAATAAGGATATTTTTTGGCAGGAAAATAAGAAATTATGGGGCTACACCTGTATATATTAATATCAAAAGAAATTTAAATTTATATGCCTACGAGATTGTCCATGCCTTAACAAAGCATCCCGCTAACCACTACACCTATACCCAAAACCCCAAAAAAAATCATTCTACTTTTATAGAACCAACCTAGTATAAAACCATTAAAAAATAAAAAAGGATAAAAATATTATAGTGATCAACCTAGGTTCTGTGGCAATAGGAAGTCATTTGGATAGAAAATGTAAAAAAGGCAAAAAGTTACATAACAACTTTTGCAACTTTTGCACTAATATGTAATTATGTTACAAAAATCATTAACCAACTTGTTTCTTGATAAAAAATTGGTTGAAAATAGGTGGTAGATGTTTAAATACCCCTCTTTAGGTCAAGGGTAGAAGGAGAAGTTGATTGAGAATTTTTTTTCAATAAACAATAAAGTTTACTATGGATTTTCTTATCTTTTTGTATATCAGTCACGTGATTCTTGTTCATACTCATTAATCCTTTCTCCAAATCATTTTTATAATTAATCACGATGAATCTAATTTCATATAATCAAATTTTAAGAATATTCGTTGGTTAGAGAGGGAGATCAAGCATTTTCTTTCAAAATAACATTCAAACCCTTACTTCGAAGGGTTTACATAGGGTTTTGTTTATATCTCCGTCTTCCACAGCTCAAAAATTATTATGTTGTGGATTCTATTATTATTTTGACATATCTTTCTATTTCTCTTGTTTGGAGATCAAATGGTTGTGTACGGTGTTAGATCTATCTAGTTCTAGCATGACTGTGTCGACATTCCTTCATAACTGTGACAATAAATTATGCAATTTATTGATGTGTGTTACAAGTAAGAATTCTTAAAGGATAAACATGATTGGATGAGATTTGAAAGGACGTAAATAAACTTCCAATAATTTTTGTTTAGAGGTTCTACATTTTTTAATGACTGGTAGCATTACCACAGTCACAACTGTCTAACTCTTCAACAATGACATTTTTTTGGTTACTTGGTTTTGAATTCAAGTCATTTGTTGTCCACAAAATTTGAAGGTGTTTAAAAAAAAGTTTTAATAAGTATGTTTCATGTTTGCTAAATTTCCTTTAAATTTTTAAGGTTTAATTCCTTCTGATATTGCCTAATTTATTCTTGACTCTAACATGGACATCCTATAGTGTTTCTTCATTTCAAGTCATTTCTCGTAAGATTTACGTATCTACATGAAAGGAAAGGATTCAAGCCTAGCCTATAACACTTTCCCAACCCTCACATGAATCCTCTACATATATCTAAAGGTATTATTGCATTGTCTTTGCGTAACAATCCTAGTTATAGATTGTCACAGTTAAAATGGCTTACTTTGTCATGTAAATCCATTGAGTTTTGTAATCACTTGGAGTTTGAATGAAATTGTCACTGAGGTTATGTCAATTTTATTTTGTTATACAAGGGTTCTAAAGGTAAATTTTTCAAATTTTTAGCCATGTGCTCTATTCTTAGTGTGAAACCAATGATAGTCTCATTTATTGTCATTTCCTTATATGTACTTACAGTCATGACAAGGGTTTGAACCTTTGATAGGGTCTCCTCAATTTTCCAAGGTATTGTTCCAAAACAAATGTAGGTTGAAGGATATTGCATTCCAAAGTTCAATGAAGGGTTGAGATAGATAATTGCCATGAATTTCCATGTTGGGGAAGATAATTCAAGATGTGGGGCCAGATGTTATCTTGAGGAGACTCTAAGTTACTGATCCAATCAGTGGACCCTTTTGTTCCCTACTATTAACAAGTGGTCAAGGAAGACATTCCTCTTTAAATCAAAGGTCAAACCTTATGAGTATGAATACAACTCTTCCATATGATTGACCATTGGGCGCTATAAAGGAAGAAAATTTATTATATGTTTGATTAGGGGTGTTGTTTGTATTTCCTTAACCTTTACATTTAATTTGTAATTTTTATGGATGTGATGTTGTATTGTGATTAAGCATATAGGGGAAGGAAGATAAGATGTTCCTCTTTTATCCCCAAATGCACAAATGAAATATCCAAATTGATTAACCCTAAAGAAGGATTAATGCACAAATGAATCAACCATTTGGAAATTAGAGTAAGGAAGAAGATCTTAAATTATGTTTTATTATTAAGGAGATATGATATATAAGAGTAATTGAAAAGGATGAGAGTTGCAGATCTGAAGAATGTTGTTTTCTAAGGTCTGTACTCTATTTTTGGAAAATCTGAAGTATGATCAAGAATCAAAATGCAGAGACGAACAAAACCCAAAAATATTTTTCCGGTCTGACACCGTCTTATGAAAAAGGTCAACCTTGAACCACTAACCTCACCCTTGACCCAATAATCTTGACCTTGACCTACACAGGTCTGACAAAAATTCCGTTCGCAGATCCCAATAGTTCCCTAAAAAGGGTATACAAATCTGAGTTCAAATCTTCAATCCTGAACCTGTACCTACAAGAAAAAGAGATTTTTTTGTTTGGGGGGGGGAGGGGTTTTCCTTAGTCAAACCCCAATTTAGGAATTAACCTTGAAATCAATAAATTATAGAATGCTAGCAAGTAGCAGAATTGAATCTAATAATGAAGCTATGATATTCACTATATATGCCAATGTAATTCAAATGTAAGAAAGTATGTAAATATGAAAGTTTGGACTCAATAGAAACCATAAACCTCCATGATTGTATGCTTTAAATCAACCTTGAATAGAATTAATGAGTTTTGAGGATGCACAAAGGATATTGAAGGAAGATCACACCACCATGATGGCTAGATCTAGGGTTTGAATGATGAATCTTGAATGCTTGAACCAAATCCCTTCAAAGGCTTGAGAACTTGAAGCCTTGATCTTCAACGGAGAACTTGAGTGCTTGAGAGGAAGACTTGAACACCTTAAAATCTTGATAACATGTGGAAAAATGGATTCTTGAACCTTTTTCTTCTTGACAAAATCTTGATTAGAGATTTTTACACTTAGAAGACTTCTTCTTGCTCAATATCGCTTAGAGAAAATGAGAGGAGAAAACTTCCTTTTATATGAACTAGGGCACAATATTCTAAGGAGGCCGACATAGGATAATTAAATTCGAGTTAGACCCATGCCCCTAGAAGAGGACCTATATTAAATATAATTTAGGATTTGCCACTTCGGAACCCAAAACAACCGACCCAGAAGTGGGAAAAATGAATTTTTGATGACCTTCGGAAGCTGACAATTTTCCAGTTTTGAAAGGGGGACCTAGGTCAAGGTTGAGGTTGACCTTGACCTAGTTCAAGGTTGAGTTTGACCCTAACCTAGGTTAAGGTCGAGGTTGACCTTGATCTAGGCGGTCAAAATCCCTGGAAAAAGTGTCAGGTGGGATAGAAGGTGCCTGGAGAAGCCCAATCAGGGTCCTAAACAGACACAGAAGCAAGAGATGATGCATAAATGAGGGGAAATTATGATGGTGGTAAAAAAATCCCTTAAGTAGGGCTAAATTTTATTATCATGGAAGTGCTTCCATTTTAATACGATACATTAAGCCCCCACTTTAGCGGAAGTATGGAAATCAAACATGCTTTCGATAAAGTTAGAAGAAAGACTTTGGTGGATTGCAACAAGGTAGAACATCACTAATTCAAGGACATAAATCCTTAGAACAAGGATTCTAACTCAACATACATGCATAAAGATATGGAAGATAAAGAGCAATCAATCATAGAAACATACATGACTACATAAGAAAGACAAAAGCAACACAATAGATAACATAGCTTCATGATCTAATCCTACTAGCATGAAAGTGAAAGAGAGAAAAGAGATAGTGATTACCTCACCTAGTAAGATGCCCACCTTATCATGAATTACCAAAGAGGGAGATCCCAACAGGTTCACCCAATAACTATGCTTGTAATTGTAATGCATCTTCTGACGGCTTTGAAATATCCATAGATCCACATTCTTGTATCACTATGTAAATATAAAATGCGTTTCTTTTCAGGATTTAGCAACTTATGTGTGTTACCTTCCAAGGATTTAGCATATTGAAAATTTTAAAAGGGTGCATATCTCTTCAGGATTTAGCAACTTATGTGCGTTACCTTCCGAGGATTTAGAAAAAATAAAAGTAAAAATGCGTGTCCGTTAAGGATTTAGCAACTTATGTGCGTTACCTTCCGAGGATTTAGCAAAATTAAAAGTAAAAATGTGTGTCCCTTCAAGATTTATCAACTTATGTGTGTTACCTTCTGAGGATTTAGCATGCTGTAAAATGTAAATTAATGTAAACTATAGTACAAGGGATACCCTATATATGCCCCCTCCTTATCATGACTACCCACTAGGCAGGATAAGGAAGAGAAAAGAGGATACCTACTTCATAAGGTAAGGAGATATCCAGCTTAACAACAATGTATACCATATTCTTAGCGAAGAGTCTTGACCCTTACATCCAAGAACATAGATAATAATGAAATGGATATGTCACTTATGGAAAAAGGATCCTTAAAAGGGAAGAGATCTTATCAGCAAGACCCCCCACCATAGAGGAGTGCTTAGGATAAAATGTCATCTTATAAAGAAAAGAGGGACCAAAGATTCAATCATCAAGCCCCCTGTAATCAAGAAGAAGAGGAATCTTAGGATGAAGGCATTAAACTCTAACCCAAAGCAAGAGCAAGAGTTTATATAGAACATAATTTGAAAAATAAAGAAGAGGTGATGACCTAGGACAATCACCTCTCATATAAGAGGGTATCCATAGTAAAAAACATACATCTTTATAAGGAAATAATGTTATATGATAAGCAAATGCCACTATGCTAAGGAAAGTAAATCCTTAGATAGAGGAAGAAGGAAAATACCTTGCCCCCAGGTGTGTAGGCAAGGGATATATCAAATTATATCAAGAGATTTTATAGCAAAGAGATATCTTGACAAAACAAATGTTCTAGAAAAGATATCAAGAATGATTTATAGGGATAGAATATAGAAAGAATAACCAATTAAACTCCAAACAAGATACATGCTAAGAGAAAAATGTATCCTGGAAGACTGAAATAAAATACCTCTTGCCCCCCAATGAAGAGACAAGAGGAAAAATGCAATCTAACTTATAAAGGAACGAGGGGAATGCCCTATATCAAAATTATGAAGAAATTGTAATACTGCATGGGAATGAGATATAATTCCCAAGGTAGCTCTTCTCTAACATATAGCTTGAAATGCACACAATCAGAAAGTAAATGTTTATTACTATAATGAAAAGGACATTTATATTTAGAGAGAGCATTTCTCAGAATAGGTTTGAAGATTTCTTTCTTGGAATTCATTAATTGGACATACACTTTCTTATCCACATATTGAGGAGTATCATGGTGATCTAAAGAAGGTGTTGGAAGAAGAACATAAAGAGGGGGACAGAGGTTAAGATCCACTACCTTGATTGGAGGAGGTGGGAAACCTATACCATGCATATCTTGTTTAGGAGATGAATGAATCAGGTTTTTAATGCCTTGTTCATTAATACCAAGCCCTAAACATTTATAGCCTTATTTATCCACCATAGTATATCTGGAAGTGTGCCTATCTTGCAAAGCGTCAATAGAAGGAGATTGATTATGATGATCATGAGAAAATGTCATGTATGGTGGAATGATAGGATTAGAAGAGGTTTCCTTGTTTTTACCTTTATCATCATCATGGAGTGGATAGGAAGGTGAAGGTAAATGAAAGAATTCTCGAACATCATTATCATGGATCCTGGCTTGAGCCCCATCATAAGTGTGGGAAGAACTAGGGATTGAAGGTGGAGAAATAGGAATAGGAATATTTGGAATTATATTAGAATTGATAGGATTAGGGTTAGGAAGATTAGGAGCTAGATTAGGCATGATAGGAGTGGGAATATTAGGAGGTGAGGTATCATCTACCCAATTCTTCACATAATCCAAAAGAGTAATAAATCCACTACACAAATCTTTTATGAAAGTTTTGAAAGTAGGAAGACTAGTATTGGTTAATCTTAAAATAGAATAAGCAAGTGAAATATGAACATTAACAAAAATTATGAAATGGATGATACTCTCATAGACATCATAAGTACTATAAAGAGATGCTAAAAGAAGCATAATAAGAAAAATAGCCATACACCAAAATATCTTCATAATAAATGAGATGAAAGAAGTATTTTTATATTTTTATGAATATGTATATCTTTTTGTATTTTAGAATGCAAGAGAATAAAATAAAACTAATTTAATATTTATGCAAGAGCTAATGTGAGAGGCAAAGCATCTAACACCAACAAGAAAGAGTTGTCTATCGCAGGTTCACCAAAATGTAAAGGAAGAAAATTTATTATATGTTTGATTAGGGGTGTTGTGTGTATTTCCTTAACCTTTACACTTAACTTGTAATTTGTATGGATGTGATATTGTATTGTGATTAAGCATATAGGGGAAGGAAGATAAGATGTCCCTCTTTTATCCTGAAAAGCACAAATGAAAGATCCAAATTGATTAACCCTAAAGAAGGATTAATGCACAAATGAATCAACCATTTGGAAATGAGAGTAAGGAAGAAGATCTTAAATTATGTTTTATTATTAAGGAGATATGATATATAATAGTAATTGAAAAGGATGAGAGGAAGTACCAACCTGAAAGAATTGCAGATCTGAAGATTGCTATTTTTTGAGGTCTGTATTCCGTTTCTAGAAAATCTAAAGTATGATCCAGAACCGGAACACAGAGACAAACAAAACCCAAAAATATTTTTCCGATCCAACACTGTCTTATGAAAAAGGTTGACCTTGACCCACTAATCTCACCCCTAACCCAATAATCTCAACCCTGACCTGCACAGGTCCGACAGAAAATCTATTCGTGGATCGTGATAGTTCGCTGAAAAAGGGTATCCAGATCTGAGTTCAAATCTTCAATCTTGAACCTGTACCTGCAAGAAAAAGAGATTTGTTTTTTGGGGGGGAGGGGTTTGCCTTGTCAAACCCCAATTTAGGAATTAACCTTGAAATCAATAAAGTATAGAATGCTAGCAAGTAGTAAAATTGAATCTAATAATGAAGCTATGATATTCACTAGATATGCCAATGTAATTCAAATATAAGAAAGTATGTAAATATGAAAGTTTGGACTCAATAGAAACTATAAACCTCCATGATTGTATGCTTTAAATCCACCTTGAAGAGAATGAATGAGTGTTGAGGATACACAAAGGATCTTGAAGGAAGATCACACCACCATGATGGCTAGATCTAGGGTTTGAATGATGAATCTTGAATGTTTGAACCAAATCCCTTCAAAGGTTTGAGAACTTGAATCCTTGATCTTCAATGGAGAACTTGAATTCTTGAGAGGAAGACTTGAGCACATTTAAAGCTTGAGAAAATGTAGAACAATGGATACTTGAACCTTTTGCTTCTTGACAAATTCTTGATTAGAGCTTTTTGCACTTAGAAGACTTCCTTTTATATAAAACTAGGGCACAATCTTCTAAGGAGGCTGAAATAGGAGAATTAAATTCTAGTTAGACCCATGCCCCTAGAAGAGGACCTATATTAAATATAATTTAGGATTTTCCACTTCGGAACCTAAAACAGCCGACCCGGAAGTGGGAAAAATGAATTTTTGATGACCTCAGGAAGCTGACAAGTTTCAAGTTTTGAAAGGGGGACCCAGGTCAAGGTTGAGGTTGACCCTGACCTAGGTCAAGGTCGAGGTTGACCCTGACCTAGGTCAAGGTCAAGTTTAACCCTGACCTAGGTCAGGGTCAAGGTTGACCTTGACCCAAGGGGTCAGAACCCCTGGAAAAAGTGCCAGGTGGGATAGAAGGTGCCCGGAGAGGTCCAATCAGGGTCCTAAACAAACACAAAAGTAGGAGATGATGCAGAAATGAAGGGACAGTATGATGGTGGTAAAAAACATCCCCTAAGGAGGGCTAAACATTCTTATCATGGAAGTGCTTCCATTTTAAGACGATACAGGTGCCTACAAGGAAAAGAGGTGGAATTTATTGATTGGGCCTCTAATCCAATTTTTTTAGCTTATGTGGTAGATGAGGTGGACACCCTAGCATTCTAGCCAAATCAAGGTGCTAAAATTGTGATATATAAAAAAGATACAAACATGAATCCTTCTACTAGTGATGGAACTGCAGTCATTGGAAATTATTAGCTTGTTGCAATTCTGATTTTTTGAATGACTAGTTTACGATTTCACATGAAGCGGGATGGTTTCAAAGATTTCTAGATTGTTGCAAAACAATGGCTAGTTTAATTATTCTCTGATATATTTCATGTAGAAAAAATGTATTTTATTCAATATTAAAAAATGTACATAATAATGTTATAGCAACATATAAGGGATTGTTATTAGGATTCTTAAGAGGTATTTGTATCATGGGACATACCTTTGTAGTATTAGTTAAATACATAATTAATGGTTTCATGATAGTGCTAATGCTCCAAATCATGTTTCCCTTCTTTCTACAACTATTAACTTTGCAAATGACTTGTACAATCAAATGTTGATCCCTCAGCAACTAAAGGCAAAGAGGGGATACAATAGATCTTGGAGCAAGGTTATATCCCGAGCATAAAAGGTGATTCTTTCATTGTCTATGGTTCAAATTTTGTTGTCACTCCTACTTTAACATGAGCTGGTTTTTCTACTCCTAAATTTTCAACTTGCTATATACTTGTTTCAAAATGGATGGTTTAATTTAGCCTAAATCTTGGTATACATCTGCTAATTATAAATTTTTTGTATCAATATAAATGTAAAGGAATGAATTATGGTGTAAATAAACTAATAAGAAAGATAATTTTGAAAGGGAAAATAAAAAGAACTTGTGCTTAGTAATAGAAGGGCTACAATTTGATGTGGATAGATATCTACATGCACAAATGGCATGGAAATAAATATTTTCCCTTTAGAGGAGGATAATTCGGTGACGTGACATTGCTCCAAATTTGGTAGCTACAAGGTTAAGCTTGGTTATAGAGTTAAAGAACATAAAATGGTGAAGGAGGATTAGCTGGTGAAGATTTTCTAGGGAAAACATTGCTTACCAAAAGCAGGGGTGTTCACTTTGTTAGCCATTCAAATAAAAAATCTTAACTTGTGATCGTTTGCAAAATATTGGGATTCAAGGTCCTGGTAGATGCATGATATGTAGGAAAACTGAGGAGAATGTGAACTATTTACTATTAGAATGAAACTTCTCAAGTTTTATTTGACATACTTTTATGAATAAGTTAAATTGACAATGTCCCATTCTAAAAAACCTCAAGGAGTGGTTGGTTATATGGAACACAAATAGGAAAAAGGCATTGTTTAGTAGCATTTGGGAGGTTATTCCTTCTTGTGTTACATGGGAAGTCCTGAAAGAAATGATATAAGGTTGTTCAAGTAAGAGGAAAGGGATAAGGAGGAGGTGGTTGTCAAGATAGAATGGTTGGTTGTGGAACTTGCAATAACTGTTGCAAGGAGATAAAATTTGGAAAAAACCACATTTACAAATTAGGATTATATGAAATGACTAACGCCTTTAATGACCTCAAAGTACCTCATGTTAATGGGACTAGAAAGCTTGATTTTTCCTTTGAACTCATGAGATAATGTGCAATGGGAGAATCCAAAAGAAGGGTGGATAAATATAAAATCCACAAGGAGCCTCAAGGGGGGACCCTAGATTGAGTGAGGTTGGATGCATAGAAAGAGACCACATGAAGGAAAAACTATAAAAAAATGTTAGAACTCCTTGAGATATCCTCAAATAATGAAGTAGAAATGAGGATAGTGGTACTTAGTCTCAAATGTGGCTTAGAAATTGGGGCTCACAATATACATCTAGAAGGGGACTCTTTATTAATATTAAATGCCATTAAACAAGACTTTGCCCCTAATTGGAAGTTGGGTAGATGGCTAAGATCAATAAGGGATCTCATAAATAATTTTGATAACATCAAGCTATCTCATATATAGAGAGAGAAAAACTAGGAAGTTGATGCTCTTTCCAAATCGACATCCCTCAATGCAAGTGAGGATGTTGAATTCCTTTTCTATACAAGACAAGGAGATGGACATAAAATTGGGGGTCATTTAAACTCTTATGTGGAAAATGATAGCCTAGGATTACATCAACAAGAATGATTCCACTTTAATACAACTTGGTTTGGTGGGTAGTCATCCATAATAGCTACAATAAGGATGGATTATAGGAAATTTGATAAATATTTTGCCGAGAATTTAGTAATGGGTAGGGTGGTGACATGGAAGGAAATGAAGGAAATAATAGATTACATGGGTGATTTTTATGTACCTCACCTGAGCCAACATTGATAGATGAGAATTTAATATAGAATTTTATGGTTGGCATAGTACCAAAGGCCCCTTAAGAGTAATTCTTAATGATTTAAGGCATTATGACAAAAGGAGCTTGCTATTTATATCTATCTTGAACAATAGTTTGGGCAAGTTCTAAATTTAAGTCTTAGTTTGCATGTGCTTGATACTACAAGAATGGATGTATGTGTGCACCTCATTTTCCGCAAACTATAAGAATATTTCTAGAAAAATATGCAACATTAGCAAATACACAAGAAAAAGGGAGCCGATCAATTAAGTCAAAATTTGAGTCCACATATCCATAAGATAAAAGTAATTTCTATTAAATTATATGAAAAGGTACATGGTACAACCAACTTGTCAAACATAATAAGAGAACACATGAGTCCATAAAAAGGAAGAGGTACCGACCAAAATTGTCGAATAACAACATCCAATAATAGGCTTCAACCAATCCATCGAAGTTCATCAGTAACAAGAAACTAGTGAACATGCAATACAAATATTTGTACAAGATTCATCGACTAACATAAGATTTTAATGTCATTACAATAGATCACTGGTCGATAACAAATAAAAAAACTAAAATTCTAAACATGAAGACCTTCCTGACATGAGCTCCATACACTTGTTCAGACAAACATTGGGGGTGAGAATATTGTAGGAGTGTGTTTCCACCCTACCACGAAGCATATATGCTTCCCTGGAATCTTTCCTTACATGAAAGATACTCAGTCTAGCTTGAGATAATCTAAACAAGCAAACTTAGAGTAGTAATAGAATTTGTGCAATGGTAAATCCTTAAACCAATACAAAAAAACCATGGTCACATAGTAAGCACATGTCATACTTATGTCAATAGAAGCAACAAATTTTTCTTTTGTTACCATTTCATAAAATTGTGATTCCATCTCACATATGGAGAAACATACTGGTAATAAATGGTCAAGAGGTCACTACAATGAATTCATACTTTTCTTAATGAAGTCATTAATCCTCAATACATATAGTGTTCATAGAAATGTTTAAATCTATCCACAATATAAGATAGGATTAAGTAAAGATAAAGAAGAACTTCTTTATAAGCTATTACTCATAACACACCTTATTCTTATAATAAATCACAACCTCTTTTCGTTGACCTCATAAACATATAGTTAGTATAATTTCCAATGTGGATAATGAATTTTTTTCTTTGTACTTCCAAGATATCAACTATAGAATTCATCATTTAGTTAAAATGTTTTACATTCAAGCTACTTCTACCTCTTTCAAAAGAATGCATTAAAATACATTAGCTTAAATTGGGATAACGTAACAATCTTTGTTGTTAAGAACACAATGAAGTAGAACTATTTTCTTCATACTAATAGAAAATAACATCTTTGTAGCTATCAAACAATGATACTAAATATTTAAGAAAATCTCTCTAATGCTTTGATTCCCCTGATAAGGCTTACAACCAAGGGCACTAATAAGTCATCCTTTGTAACAATAACAGTGTGTAATCACCTGAAAATGGTCTAATAAATCAGAAGCCCTAATCTGAAATAAATTCCCCTAGGTCCTAATCAAGACTGTTAATTCAAATTTAATCACAATTATATAATTAAACTAGATTGGTTTAAATATATAATTCATCAAAAATTAATAATCCAAGATCGCTCACCAAGAGACATTCATCAAAAGGCATTAATTCTTCAATTAACCTTTGGGGAATTAAATCAAATCAAAATTTTAAATACATGGCTAAGGAAATTAATTAAAAGGAATTAATTAATTCAAGTTATTAATATTCATTCAACATGCCTCAATAGTCAAACCTCTAACCAATGAGAGGTGATCACATGGATCAAACAAACTTATATCTCAGCCATCCCTCATGGATGCATCTCAACCATTGAATTCAAATTTGAATTTGGAGCCTTTCCCCTCCAAGAAAACTCTATAAAATGAAGCCTTTCTAAGCTCATTTCACGTAGGAGCATAGAGAATTTAAGCATATAAATAATGTCAATTTCATTCTAGAATTAATCTAGTTCATCTTTAGCAAGCTAATCTAGTTCAATTTTCATGTATTTGATCCAAATAATGCATAATTGAACATGTTTTTAAGAATTTTAGGCATTTTATCTTGAATCTTCCATTTCATGATTGTGTATGATCTAATGTGCTTAATCTAAGAGAAAAATTCAAATTAGATTACAATCTTCATGTCTAGGAAGCAATAATTCAATTTCATATGGTTTTTTGTTGATTTCTTTGAATTGATTTTGCTAACCAATGATATAATGAGTTATTGAGTGGTTGTGTGCAGAAATCTTGTAGGTACAATTATACACATCACATTTTGGTGCCCACTGTGGGGAAAATTGCTCCATTTTCACAAAATTCTATTCTCTTTTCTTCATAATTATCAAATTTGCATGTAGTTTATCATCTCTGGTAGTCCTTTTATCATTTCTGGGAGTCTTTCAATGTCTCTGGTCATCCTTTCATCATTTCTAGAGAATCTCAAATCATCTTTTGTTGTCCTTTTATCATCTGCGAGAGGTATAACTTTGGCTTTTATGCATTTTTGGTAAAAGAGTGATCATTTTCGATGTTGTTTATCATTTTTGGTAAAAGAGTTATCATTTTTGGTGCTTTTCATTGTTGTCAGTAAAATAATTATCATTTTTGGGTAATATCATTTTAGGTCTCTATTTTATCTTCTGAAAACCAGAGAGAAGAAACACAGAGTCTTTTCTTTGACGAATTTTCTTGCTAATGCTCTAACTTGGTTGTGGTTGTGACTTTGATCATTTTTTTGAGTAGCCTAACATGTTTTGCAAGACGATTGTCAAAGTTTCTATGGAGAAAAACTACTAATGAAGTGTTTGCAGGTTTCCATGCTAAAAGATCAAACAAATTTCTTTAACACTTAATCAAATTTCTTTCATTTCATAATTCATATAGAGGATTCTTCTCTTTTCCCTTTGGGAAAATTAGAAACTCAAACCCCGAATTAAGCTTTGTGGAGAAATTGGAAGGAATAAATCATTTATTTTCAAAGCAAAGTGTTTGACCAATTTCCTTTGTAGGCATTTAACATCGGATTTTAAGGTTGATCTTTGATTTCATTAGAGGATTATGCTCTTTTCCCTTTGGGAAAATCAGAAACTCAAATGTGAAATTGAAAGTTGATCTTTGATTTGAAGGAATGAACACTTGTTTGAAGTTCTTGATAGGAGAAAAATTTATTGAGTAGGAGAGTATGCTCTTTTCCCTTTGGTAAAATCAGAAATCTAAACATCTTTTCAATGCTAATCCTCTTTTATTATTTTCATCCTTTAGTTGGGCCTGTCAGTGAGGAAACAATCTCATGGGACAACCCACGTGAGAATGAGGTGTGAGCCACACTACTCCAACTCACATTAATCAAATTTACTCTTTGGGGCCAAAGCTTCATGAGTCAGTTGGCATTTGAGCTTATACTCAGCTCATGTCTAACTTAAGTGTGGCCTAACGGTCTTAATCATGTTTATGTGACCACTTTTGTCGAGAAGCTCTATGGGGCTATACGCTTGAATCATGCTTGCATGAACATAGAGGATACAATCGAATGGAGAAACTTACTAAACACTCTAGACTTAGAAGCTACCCGGATCACCTCCAAAAGGTGATAATCCTCAAGGAAAATAGTAATTGCCCCAAGATACTCATCATTTTGTGCCCCCATTTGTGTTTGGAGTCAGATAATACGACATCATGAATGGATCCATTGTGTGCTTGGGGATGGTCATATTCTAATTATCATTTGGGTGCATACCTGAGTCTACGAGCAAGGATTTTATGCTATGCCAATTTTTTAAGGATAGTATGTGTTTGTACCCTAATAATCACAAAATTCTAAAAAAAAACAAACCCTATAAAGACATGACAAAATCACTTTTCTTTGTGTGTTTGTGTGTCACTAATTGCATGTATCAAAACACCTTCACAAGCATTTAAAAAATGGATGAGTCCTTACAAATGGTGGTTAGTACTTTGCATAAAATTTCTCACAAAATCACTTTTCTCAAAAATGAGGGTCATAAAACATTGTCTTTGGTCCTTGTACTTTTGTGGTCAAAACAAAGGTAATTTCTGTTCTATTCACATCAAGATCACTTCAATAGTGAAGGTCCTAAAACATCTATTTCTAGTCCAAACATCACAAAGTGCTCAAATATCAAACCTTGGTTCTTAGGAGATCAAACTATCTACTTTTTGTTTCAATTACTTAACGCTACTTTCAATTGGTTATATCAACCTTCTTTGTGTTTAGAGATCACTATCAAGGTCAATCTAACCTTCATCAAGATCTCAAACATTATCAAAACTACATAAATAATTTTTCACCAAACTTTGACCAATTGGGAAGATAGTACATCAAACATTGAAACTATAGGTGATAAGTTTCTCATCTTTGCAAATCAAGAATCATCTAAACCTACATGGTGTGGAAAAGAAGTGGTTGTTATTAACTAATAGACACTACACATTTTCCTCGGATAAACATTGGACTTGAAACATAACAAGAACAAGATCAAGATCCTTTTTTGTCTCCTCAAGCTAGTGATTCAGAAACTAAGACTAACAACAACAACAACAACAACAACATGGTTGGAATTGAGTATGAATGGGATAATCATACCAACAATGAAGAAGAGATAACCGATGAGTACATTTAAAAATTCCAACAAGATGCAAGGTTTCAAAAGATCATGGATAAAATCCTAATGTCTGATAAGGAGAAATAATTCATGCATCTAGCTTCAACAGGAATCAAACTACCTCAAGATTTTGATATGGAACAACTTAAGACACACGAAGAGGAAAATCCCATGAATCTCCTTGTTAAACATGTAGAAGCATTGTAAACTCAACTTCATAACATGAGAAAAGAAAAGGACACCATACCAAGGAAATACTCTATGAGTACATTTTTTCCTATGCCTTTTGATCAAAGTGTACACATTCTAGCATTTCCACCCAATGTGGATATACCTAAATATGAAAAATATACAGGAGTCATGGACCCTCAAGATCATATACAAGAGTTCTATACCATTAGCATGGAGTTCATTCATGAACAAACATATCTTATGAGATTGTTTCCTCATAGTTTGAGTGGACAAGCAACAAAGTGGTTCTCTAAATTACCTCATAGAATTAAAACTTTTGAACAACTCATGGAATGTTTCATGCAACATTACTCATATAACATTCAAAATCCTGTTACAATGATTGAATTGTGCAACAAAAAACATAGAATTGGTGAACCTTTCATATCTTTCTTACAAAGATGGAGATCAATGTTTGCACGATACCCTCAATTAATTCCAGAAATAGAAAAGATTGACATTTTTGTGAATAACTTGGTTACATAAATGAATCATTACATCCAACTACAATGCATTCCAACATTTGATAAAATGATTGAGATGGGAATTAAAATCGAAGATACCTTGGTAAGGAAAGGAGAACTTAAACTCTATAAATAAACTAAAGGTTCTTTCAATACGAATAACAATGGCAACCAAGACAAATCAAAGTATTGGAACAAGAATCAGAATGTTGTTAATGATGGAGTAGTAGATGCTAACAATGTAAAAAAAAAGCAGCCAACACTTAATCTATCTACTATTACTCCTCCTAAGAATCCTACTGTTGCATCTAATGTATGATTCAATCAAGACAACAATCAACAAAAGCCACCTTTTGTGTATACTTCTAAACGGGTATTCACACCTCTTAGTGAGTCTTTGGAATCAAAATTGCAAAAAATTGTCTCTCACAAGGTTATCACACTTCCAGAATCATGACCTTATGAACCACTAGTTAAGCCTAAATAGTGGAATGAGGCACATTATTGCGAATACCATCAAAACAAAGGACATAGAATGAATGAGTACATGAAACTGAAACACTTGTTACAAGAATTGATTGAAAGTGAAGCTATTACAGTGGATGGTCACAAAAAAAATGAAGATCACACATCTTTTAAGTCACCCTTTCCTAGCTATGAGAAGGGAGAACCATCCAATATGAAAGGAAATCAGGTGAATTATGCGTATTCTCATGATAATACCATCAACATGCTAGAGGATTTAGATCAAAGAATCAATGTGATTATCATCAAGGAAAAGCAAAAGTCTGAATCTACTAATGCAGTAACAAGAGGGCAAGCCAAAGTGGTCCTAAAAGGAGATTCTTAAAAACTACCTACATCATCAAAACCTACAACAACCAAAAAATATTCATCATCTCTCTCATCTAACTATAGTTTGGTTGATCAATTGCAAAGAACTCCTGCACAAATCTCAATTCTTGAATTGCTTAAAATTTCTCTATCAGATAAATAAATTTTGGAAAAAGATTTGGTTGAAACCAATGTTCCTAACAATCTGGACATAGATAAATTCCAAACCATGGTTGGACACTTGACTACACCTCACTATTTATCCTTTTCTGAAGAAGATGATAATGCTTTGAGTCATCTTGATAACATGTCACTGCATATCGAAGTGCTAATTCACATACATTGAGTAAAATGAGTCTTGATAGATGGAGGAGAGGGTCTCAACATTTGCACGTTAGGTTTTATCAAGGAATTGGGATTATCAGATGGAGAAATTGATCCTAAGAAGAGGATAACCATAAAATAATATGATGATGAAGAAAGATCATCCAAAAGGCTAGTCATGTTTCCATTCAGAGTGGGACCTATGGAAAGAAATGTGGTGTTCTAGGTGCTGGATCTTAATCTATCCTACAACATCCTCTTGGGAAGACCTTGGATACATGAAATGCAAGCTGTCCCTTCTACCTTTCATTAATTCTTAAAATTCCCATAAAACGGAGAAGAGATTACTATTCCAGCTGACACAAGTTACTTCCAATCTTGTAACAATGTTCGTCAATCAAATGAAAGGATGGTTCCACACAACAGAGAAGCTACCAGAGAACAATCCCTAGAAATTTCAAACTCAACACTGCTAAGAGACTTTGAAAAAAAATTGTAACTACATGATAATGGGATGTGGGAATACAAGATTGATCAATTACTCTCTGTAATTGCATTACCTTTGTCACCAAGATCACAAGGGAGATCGTCATCATCTACAATGTCAAAAAAAACTAAAACACAAACAATGTACAATGGAACTTTTGTGAAAGGCAAATCAGTGACGGAAGAAAAGAAGACGCTGAGGTGTTAAGTTGTCTATACAAAGACAAAAATGAATCTCATCAAGACATCAAACATGTCCAAATTGTAACTCAACAGTATGGACATGGTCTACACATCGTGCAAATAATGGGATATCAAGGACAAGGACCCCTAGGAAACAATAAGGGGGGTCTTGTTGAACCCATCTTAACACAATTTAGATATCCCAAGGAAAAAACAAGCATAGGGTATTCTAAAGAATCACAGATACCCCTCATCCAAGATGGGCCAATCTTTGATGAAGAATGAGAAGAATCAGAAAATGAAGTTGAATTCACACCTCATTCATATAAACGGTTATTTCATATTCATGATGAAAACCCTCATTATCAAGGTGAACACTACATTCCTTCATTTTTGGGAACTCAAGAAACAAAAGAGGATGAAGAAAAAAACATGTCATTACTAGAGAATATAACCCTTGATGGTATTCAAAATGAAATACAAGAACATCATTCTGATGAGGAAGCTAATGCACAAGAAAATTGTCATCCCAACTGGAGAGAAAGGGTAACACCTACTCATGTTCTAGACCTAAGTCATTCCATGGGAACAAATTCTAATGAATATGAATGGGACAAATTATCTGACGCCACTATGGATATAGAGATAGATGTGATTCATCAATATGCACCTCATCTTGAGAGAGGAGAAAGTTCTAGTACTGTTAATCATCCTAACATAGCTACAGAATCACAAGATATCATGAGACCCAATATTATTGATTCCAACACAGGACTATTGATAGATTTTGAAGAGTTCCAACACATCCTAGTAAGTTCATATCTTAATAGAGAAAGACATCAAGAGGGACAAAGCTTGAGTATCTGACCATTCAAATTTGGTTCCCATAATATTGACGATGACTCGAGTGAGAATAGAGAGGATATTCTTGATCTAAAAAATCTTCCGGAGGGTATTGTTATAGACCTCGTTGATACATTTGAATGTGATGATTACAACTTGATCCTAAACCTTGAAATTAGTGAAACCAATCCAACTGATACTCTTCAACTTGTTTATCCTGACCTAATTGACTGGACCTTGTCTGAACCCATGGATATACCCGTGTTTCCTAATTACCATGATATAGCTTGTTATCTCAATGCGATAGAACCCGTAACATCTTTTGCTAGGAATTCTAACACTAGGGAGGATATCAAGTTTTCCAGTGGCAAAAAAAAGAAGAAAAAATCAATCAAAGATCTGAGGGTGAAAACCATTCTTTGGCAGTCTCAGATCATCAAAAAGGAAAAATAAAGGACGTATCCGATAGTAAAAACCTCACTGAGGCACTAGGAGATGAGAAAGTTGATATTCTCCCTGATCAGTCTCAAAAATGGTCTACAGTGCTCATAGAACCTACCCAACCAATTAATCTTGGTATAGAGGAGAAACCATAAATCATAAATATTGCTAAATCTTTATCTGATGACGAGAAGGAAGAGTTTAAATAGTTTTTTAAGGCAAAGAATATTAATTTCCCATGGTCTTATTCCAACATGCTGGGTCTTGATCCTAATTTAATTATGCATCATTTATCTATGGCTCCTAGAATAAAGCATGTCAAGCAAAAACTAAGGAAAATGCATCCACACATTGCTCTTTTAGTGAAAGTAGAAATAGAAAAACTATTAAAAGTGGGATTTATAAGAGCTATTTCACATGTAGAATGGATATCTACATTGTTCCAGTATCAAAACATGACAAGTCTATCAGGGTGTGAACTGATTTTTGAGATGTTAATAAAGTGTTCCTGAAAGACAATTTTCCTTTACCAAGCATAAATGTCATTGTGGATCTCACAACAGGATATGAGATGTTGTCACTAATGGAAGGGTTCTCTAGATATAATCAAATAAAAATTGCTCTAGAAGACCAAGATAAAACAACTTTTACTTGTCCATGGGGAACTTTTTGTTGGAATGTTATGCCCTTTGGAGTCAAGAATGCAAGAGCAACATATCAAAGAGTAATGACAACAATTTTCCATGATATGATGCACAAGAACATGGAAGATTATGTGGATGAAACTCTAGGGAAATCCCATCATCGCAAAGATCATCTGCAATATTTAGCCAAAATATTAGACAAAATGGAGCAATTCAAACTTCTCTTAAACCCAAAAAAGTGTGCATTTGGGGTTACCTCGGGAAATATACTAGGATATATTGTTTTGGCTAAAGGAATTGAAGTTGATCTAGAAAATGTCAAATCTATCATTCAGATGCCTCAACCTAAGAATATTAGTCAGGTGTGATCACTACAAGGCAAACTACAATCGATCCAGAGATTCATTGCTCAATTGGCTGATAAAGATCAACCATTCACCAAGATTATGCACAAAGGTATCACACACAAGTGGGATGAAGCATGTGAGACATCATTCAATCAACTGAAGCAATATCTAGTAAATCCGCCTATTCTGATGGCTCCAATAGTAGGAAAACCATTTCTATTGTATATTTCAGCAACTAATACCTCATTGGAGGCACTATTGGCATACCAAGATGAAACTGGAAAAGAAAGTGTGATTTATTACATTAGCAAAGCATTGGTTCAATATGAGCTTAAATACACACCAATTGAAAAATCAATTCTAGCATTAGTATTTGCATCTCAAAAATTTCAGCATTATATGATGGCACATTCAATCAAGTTGGTGGCCAATTTTGACCCGCTAAAATATCTCCTGAACAAAGCAACCTTAATTGGTAGATTGACCAAGTGGGTGATAATAATAAGAGAGTTTTATATATAATATGTCGAAAGGAAAGCTATTAAAGGACAAGTCATTGCAGATCAGCTAGCAGATGCACCACTATCAAGGGATATTCATTTGACTATAGATTTCCTAGATGAATCAATCCTAATGATTACATAACACTCCTTGAAGATGTATTTTGATGGATCATTCACATAGCATGGATCTGGAGCAGGTATTGTGTTCATATCTCCTCAAGGATACACTATACCTAAGGCCTACAAGATTTTAATCCCATGTACTAAAAATATCGCAGAATATGAAGCCTTGGTAAATAGACTAAAGCTGGCACTAGAATGGCAGATAACAACACTACATGTCCATGGTGATTCCCATCTTGTCATAAATTAAATCACTAATGAATATCAGACTAAGGATGATAAGCTCATGCCATACAAAAAATGGTGGATGATTTGAAGTGGTATTTTATCGGCATAACATTTGAACAAATTCCTAGATTAAACAATCAAGTGGCCGATGCAATGGCTAATCTTATGGCTCTTATAGAATTATCTGATAATCAAGTGCGATATGAATTCCTAGTGGATGAGTTACCTTATCCTTCCTATAATTATCTTGAATCCAAGCTAGTTTGCCAAATTGTAGGTTGTGACTCCCCTCATTATGGACCCCTCATTATGGACCTATTTGTAACTATCTTGAAAACAATTCTTTACCTGAGGATATATCCAAGAAAAAAAAATGCAATCTTATTCATCAAGCTTCCAAACATGTGATCATCATAGATGATTTGTATCAAAGAGGTTTCGATAGTACCTTACTAAGATGTTTAGATCTCAAAGAATCAAACAACGCTTTACATGAAGTCCACGAAGGTATTTGTTGATCGCATTTGAATGGTCTTACTCTGGCTAAGAAAATCTTGCGTATTGGATACTATTGGCCTACAATAGAGAAAGACACTGTTAAATTCTCAAAATCTTGAAAAAAGTGTCAGATACATGTAAATATTATACATGCACCAGCATGAGAATTGTTACCTTTTATCACACACTAGCCTTTTTAGTAGTGGGCTTTTGATCTCATTGGTCAGATTTATCCATCATCTTCTAATGGTCACAATTTGATCATTATAGAAACTGAATAATTTACTAAATCGGTTGAAGCTATACCCTTGATCACAGCAACATGAAAACAAATCTCATGGTTTATCCTCAGTTACATCATTTGACGGTATGGTCTTCCTTCGTCAATTGTGATAGATAATGGTAAATAATTCAGAAACAAGGACATGATAGAACTTTGCAACAAGTTACAAATCACTCAACATTTCTCCTCCATCTATTATCCTCAAGGAAATGGACATGCATAGGCTAGCAATAAGAACATCCTCAAAATCCTAATCCAAACTTTCAAGGATTCTGGTAGGGATTCACATGTTCAAATCAATCCGGCTTTGTGGGCCTATCAAACAAGTATCAGAACCCCAATGAGAGCTACTTATTATTATTTGGTTTATGGTGTTGAAGCAGTTCTCCCAGTTGAGGTAGAACTTCCATCCTTGAGAGTATCTTTAAGAGGGTTGATCACAGATGATAACTACAGGGTTTCATGGTTACAACACCTCAAACTATTGGCTGAAAGATGTCAAGACACTTTTGAACATCTACAAGGATATCAAAAGATAATGGAAAAATGCTACAATAAGAAAGTTAAACCTCATGAGTTCCAAGTGGGAGATCTAGTGCTACGAGAAAATACTAAAAATCAACATCAAAGAGAAAAGAAGGGCAAGTTTGAACCTAATTGGTTAGGGCCTTTCATAATCATAATAGTATTTGGCTCTAGGGCTTATCAGTTAGCTACCACAGAAGGAGATGCACTTCCTAATCCAATCACCACCAATCATCTAAAGTGGTTATATGCATAAGATGTTGTCTATAGATATGTACAATGGAAAAAGTCCTAAAAAAATCCTAAAAAGCAGAAAAAGAAGC
Source organism: Thuja plicata (assembly GCA_018584345.1). Lineage (NCBI taxonomy): Eukaryota > Viridiplantae > Streptophyta > Pinopsida > Cupressales > Cupressaceae > Thuja > Thuja plicata. The sequence goes on from MU226250.1 coordinate 576,360, forward strand.
TGAACAAATTATTTTCCCAGGGAAAACTTGGCAAACAGGCACTTAGACAACATAAAAAAAAAATCACAAATCTCAAAAATACAAAAAAAGAGAAAAAGAAAAAAGATCAAAAAAATCAAAAACCAAAAAAATATGCCTTGGTGAAAAGCTAGTAAATAGGTGCCATTTGTCAGCTCACTGCATCATCTATCAAAGCTCAAATATCTCTTCAGCAAGCGCTTCAATACCTTTGAGCTACTACAAGAAAAAACATATTCCTAGTTGATTGCTACATCGCTTCCTTATCATCACCACGGTTTGGAATCCAATCTTATATTTCTTGTGAACACATAATTTCAAATCTTCTTCAAGGCAATTGATTCAATCAAAGGTATTTTTCAATACCACCCCAATCAATCAACCAACAGTATTTCTTCAATACCATTAACCAACCAATCAAATAAAGGTATTTCTCAATACCAATGATCAAGTCACATCTTATATCAACAAACAAAATAGTATTTCTTAAACACTCATCCTATTATCAACATGATCATATTGAATCTATCAATCAACAACACAAGTAAAGAAATGACTAGTCTTGTCATCTTCTTGCATGAATTCTAACTTATGAGTGACTATGATGGGTCTATTCTAGAGAAACAATGAAAGAGTTGGGATATTTTCCTTTGCATGACTATTTTTTCTTTATTGGTTTTTCGCTTATCATACCTCCTGAGTGTTTTGTTGATGCTATGAATGCTAGAAACATAAGGACATGGGGCATGATATTTTTCTTGATTTCTACTTGTGATCTGTATTGGTTTTTGACAAGGTCTATGATGACAAATCTAAAGCTACATGAAAGGCTCTGATTCTAATAATGAAGAAAAAACCTATGTTAGATTGATTTCTATCTTTATCAATTGTTAATTATCATATCTCTGAAGATATTCCATGAGTCATTGTACTAGAACATTGAGGATGGTATATGATATTTTCTTTGTTTGCTGTGTGTTTGTTAAACACAATTGATACCCAGGACATCACGATCTATTATATCTTGATCCTAGTGTCAAAATGCAATATCAAAACTTAACTCATTAGTATTCATATCCTCAGAATAAAGAAATTATTTGTGGTGGTTGTACTAAAACAAACATCTTACACAAGTAATATTTATATTCTCATAGTCACTTAAGCAAGGCATATGTCCATCTTGCTAATATCCTGTCATTCAGTTCTTGTGGAATTTTTCTTGTTGAATTGTATTGGTACATACTTTTATGCAACCATTGCCTTAATTATGGTTTCTTCTATCTTAGTCTGATCTCCAAGAGACAAGGTTAGCCATTGTCTATTTTTTTGGTGTGATATGCTCCCAGTGTTGATGATTGATTCTGCAACTTCATCAATTGTGTAAGGAACTTTGAGATTTTAAGTTTGTAGTCCTTGTTCTTTCTCATCCGGCTTAGTATTTTCCTTATCATCTTTTCCTCTTATATATCTTCTTCTTTGCCTTGGTGTTGATTTCCTGGTATGAGGCTTTCTTTTCTGATAGGTCCTCACTATACCTTTCTTTACGGGGGATGAGTATGCATCTTTTGTAGTTTTACTTCTGGTTCTTGATGTAGCTGTCACATTTTCTACCTTTGCCTTCTTGGCTAATGGTGCATCCAAATTAGTAGATTTAGAATCACTCAATTTTTCATCTTTACCAATAGGTGACTATCCCTCGGTGATATCTTGTTGTTCCGATTCTTCATCATTTACCGACAGTTTCTTCTCAAGTGTTTTCACCATCTTTGTTTTCTTTTGGTCTCTCTTGTTTACTACTAATCCAGTCTTGATTCTAGACTTAGCTTCCTCATATGTTTCAAATCTACTCAATGATTTTTCTACTGCTTCATTTAGCAAGGCTTCAATAGCCTCTATAGCTTGATCAATATTGATCTCATAATCCAGTGGTGGTAACCATGTTGTTCTCGGTACAACTAGTTTGATTAGAGTGGTGTCAGCATCCACTATGAAACATATGTCATCCTTGTACTGTTCCACCAATTTTGCAGGTATTCTCATTCTCTTATGCATTCTATCTTTGAAAGTGGTGAAATATGCATCCATTAAAGATGTGAAATTATCCCCTAGTGACTTAATGAATTCACTAATTTGTGCAGTTATTGGTCGGGTTATGTCCCAATTGACATTACTGACAAATGGGAAGAAATTTTTGAAAATAGAAAAATGTGCACATGAGGAGTGAACCAAACTTACATGAATTAGATCTGGTTGACCTAATTGTCCTCATATTCTCCTCTAGTTGCTTCAAGGGCATCTCAAATAAGTCCAGTTGTAGTCCCTTCTTCATAATCTTATATGTAGTATCAACTACTCCACAAGCTATGATGTTCAAGCAGGTAGCTTGGTATACCTTGTATCCAAGTACACATGCAATGAACTTCATCTCTAGGTCAGTAATTGAATTAAATTTTAAACCTCTACCATCCCATACTGCACCTATTAACTTTTCAATCTTAGGGCAAGAAGGATGTTTTAGGGCTTTAGCCTTGTCAGTTACTGGATAACCTGTTACTATGTGAATCACATCCTTAGTGATTGGTTTTGGTTCATCCAACCACATTTTTCTGTCATGTACTCAGCTGAGTACTATCCAAATCCACTCAGTATTGAACTCTTTTAGGAACATTAGGGCATTTGTTAACCCTTTCACCTCAATTAGTTTGTGTTCATCTTTCAGTTGTCCATCTTGGCATAGCTTCTTGTAAGCTTCTTCAACCTCAAGATCTCTGATCTATGCAATCTTGCAGTGGATGTATGCACAGATATCTTTGACTAGCAAAACCATAGGAGGGATTCTTGAGAATGCTCCCTTGTCATCAGGTTGTGAAGCAACCTCAGGGCAAAATTTATACTTAGACTCTTCACAGGTTGTGTTCTTAACCAAATTGACCTTCTTGTCCTTTGCATTCTTGATCTTTGTGACTCATGATGTGGTTTCCATTTTTCATAGAATTAGGGCTTCTCCATAAAGAACTTTGAGCTTGATAAGTCTTGGTACTTATGTGATCTTCGCTGTAGATGCTAGGAATCTATTGGAGTTGCCTTTGAATCTTCTGTGAATCAATCTGGAAACTTATCGCTTTCATCCGTTCTTCTTTGCTCTACTGTATTCAATTTTCTCTTGGTGAATGAAATGAGCTCTTGTTTCCCTATTTATAGCAAATAACTTAAGTGGTTCATTAAATTCTTTAGCTACCACTTAGTGACAAAGATGCTTAAGCATTATACCACAAACTTCATCCTTGGTGAGTATATAACACTCGAGGTAAGTGACAACTTAGTTGCACTTTTCACATGTTCACCGACGGTACTTGATATGCAGTGAAGAATTGATTGTCTTTCGTGTTTTTACTGATGATACTTGGTTTATATTGGCAACTTGGCTCCCCTCCTTTCTTTTATTTGTACATCGACGATGCTCTGTGTGTATTGACCAACAAGATTGGATTTATAAAATCATAACAAGTAATACCATAGTGCATCTTCATTCATGCTAATTTGGCATATTATCAATGAATGTTGGAACTGATGTAAAATATAGCTTTGTATAGTACAGTTCCATACTTGTATTTCTTAGGCAGGGGTGGTGGAATCACCTAATCCATTGGATGAGGTGTCACCAATTGTCGTGCTTGGTCCAGCATTGTCAGTGTTTGAAGATTTCCCCCACATTTGATTTCTCATTCTCCTGATGTCTTCAATAGTCTTCCCATTAGCAAAAGTGCTTGACTATGTCACTCGGTCTCTGCAATCCTTGCTTAGGTGACCAACCTTATGATAGTGTAAGCATGCCATTCCAGATTTAGTCCAGTTTCTTGATCTTCTTATCCATTTTCTCATGCATTTTGCAGCTATGTGTCCATATCTACCACATTTTGTGCAATTTACCCATGTGTTGTAATCCCAAACATATGGGTTGCTGACTCTTCTCAGTTTATAAGTATTTTTGTGTTTTTTTGGCTTCCATGCTTGATTTTTCTTTTTCCTGCATTCATGAGATTATTGCCCATGCATTTTGCAAGTAGAGCAATATTTTTCCATGTAGGATTACTTCTTTTCTTGGTTCACCTTAGATATGCATTCATGTGCTTTGTGTCCATGTTTGTTATAGTTATAACATTTACCTATGAATGTAGAAGTGGATTTAGGAATACCTTTAGCTTTGCTCCTACAAACATTTGATGTGTGGCCTAGTTTTCCATAGTGATTGTATGATTGCCTTTTTTCTCTTGGATTTGTGTAGACATATTTTTGATCATCTTAGTTTGATGATTCTCCATGCTTAGTATACCTTAAACTGGTATTGTTGTTGAGTCTTCTTTGTCCATTTAGAAAATCATCAATCCTTTTTGTACTTTCTTTAGCTTTCTTGATCATATCATTATGTTGTTGTTGAATCCTTACTTCATGCTTTAGTTTCTTATTTTCTTCTCTTAGTTCACCAATAGCTTCCAATTTCCCATTGAGTTCTATGCTCACTCAATTGGCCTCATGACTCATAAGAACTATTTGATTAGTGATCCCATGATGATGTTCAACAGGTCTCTATATTTCAATTTCTCTTTCTTGCAACTTCTCAGTGATCATCCTCCTATCATCAATAGCTAATGTGCTTTCTTATTCAGCTTGTCTAGAATTATTCATAACATCAATCATCCTCACCATTTGTGTCTCTTGACCAGTTTGCAATACCTTTACTTGTTCTTGTAGATGTTGATTGATTTCATTAATACTTGTAATGCTTCCTTTAGATGTGTCAGATGGATTTCTAGATGTAGATCCTGATGACTCAAACAAACTAGGTATCTCTTCTTCATGATAGTCAGTTTGATTGTTGCTAGATTCCATAACTTTTATTTCATGCAGTACCTCTCTCATCTTGATTATTTCTTCTTTGTATTGCTCATAGAAGATCTATATCCACAACTTCTAATTCTCAATATTCTCGTCAAGCTTATACCTTTCCATTGTATGATATTTTCTCTCAAGTGATTTAAAATTTTCCAAATAAGAGATCTAGCTCTGATACCAATTGCTAGAATAGTGGAATGGTGTGTACTAAGAGGGGAGGGGTGAATAAGTACCCTTAAAAATTTAATCACTTTATCCTTTAGTAATCTTTACTTGCATTACCAGCCATATTGCTTTTCTACGTTATGCATGTAATATTAAAACATAAACTTAATTACACGTAAACATTCATAGAAACATTCATGAAAAGTAGTTAGACATGAAACAAGAATTGGTAACTCATAAAACCCCTGTTAGAAGGTAAAAACTATGGTGGGGATGAAACCCACAAAGCTTCACTATCTGTAGAATGGAAGGTGTCGGTTAAGGCTATAAGTGTGACCACTTCTGATGATCTTACCCTGTTAGGAGTAACATTTTAGACTGGTTAGGTCTACTCAGTTAAGAGATTTTAACAACACTGTTAAGTGTGCACTCAGTTAATATATTTACAATAAGAGTGTTAAGTCCACCTTCTTAAAGGATTTCTTCTATTTGCTACAATTGTTAGAGAGTAGTCAAAAATACTTGTTGACCTGATAGTATGCAATCTTGAATTGCTAAATATAGATCCTTTAAGTTCACAAGATATATGTATCACCTATAGTGATTGATTAATACCTCTCTCCTTCTCGGTAGCCTTGAATCTTGTTCTTCATAACAAAATTTTGTCTTTTGTTTCCTTCAACATGAAACTCTTTGTCTGATCCATAGATGTCTGCTGTGGCTACAATCATCATGTTCTAATTGATTACTTCATCTATTTATACAATGTATTGACCTAATTAGGTTTAACACTTTATAATAAAAACTCTATGATCAAATTTTTACAACTTGACCTTGATCTCCGAGTTTGCATGTTTACAAACGATTAGACTGATTAAAACAATTACATATGATTTACTTATTCCTCAAGAAATCGTTTTACAGCTAAGCATAAAGCTAATTATAAAACTAAAGTTATTTATCTGACGTGTATCTCAGATCCACTTTTTTTAGGAAGAAAATTGGCTCTAGGTAGAATGGTGCTCGGTCTACTCTGTAGTTTCTTCTCGGTGATATCTATGAACTGTCTGTCAGTTTACTCTATAAACTTTGTTCTTAGTTTATTCTATAAACTGTCCCTTAGTGATAGTCTGATTTTGGTGCTCACTGATTTCGGTGATCATTGTCTCTGATTGAATGCTGTCACTCAGTGATCATGTAACCGATAGTCCAAAAACTATTTCCTTGTATAATAATGAAAATTTATTATCATCAGGAACTTGTGAAGAAAAAGGAACATGTGTAGAAGGAATCTGTGTGGTAGATGGTGCCTGGGTAGCCACTAGCTGTGTCAGACCTGTAACCCAAACTTTGACCTATCAAGGCTCACCAACATGACCTCTACCACCACTGCTCTCATCACTACTACTAGAGTATTTGCAAGAAGTAGCCTTGACCACTCCACCACCTTTATCATCATCACCACCATCATCAACCATCACTGGCACTTCCTCATCAGGAGAGGTCAACCATGGAAATAGATGTTGCACAAAGTACGCAAAAAAATTTGGAGTCATCACAACATCTATAAGGTTAGGAGAAATATCCCAATGCATAGGTACTAACCACTGATGATCAATAAATGTAGTCTCATATCTCAATCTAGGGACCCACTACGCATCCTCATCCTAGGACCGGTCATAAGCTGCCCTGTGCTGGGGCATCAGTTGTGCCATACCATACTGGTGCAAGACACATGTAACCATGAATCTCTAAACAATATAGATGGTGCATCGAATCAGGTATTGCTCCATGCAAACAAAAGGCATCTCTCACTTGTCGCTCCTCTACTCCTCACAGTCTAAGTATAGATGTTAGATCAAAAATATTAGATCATCTAGTGCTTGTCTCTAGTACTCCAAGTTTCCCACATGGGGCTGCACCATATCTCCATCACACATATAGATGTAGGGAGAGCCCGCCTGATGTGATCGAGCTACACCAGGATATGCAACTAGTATATGCTCCCATGCCCATATCTGTGATAGTATCAAACCAACAAAAAATGATCTATCATGCTGATAGATCACCTGGCGCAAATCATGATATAGATGAGCCAAGAGACGTGTACCCCAAGATAAACAACATGGAATCTATAGAAAATCCTCAATTAGTCTACCCCATCCAACAAAAAACCCTGTGCACTCCTATTTGGAACAAGGAAACTGCCAATCAATGCTGCTAACATGCCTGACAACACAAGACCCTGTCTCTGTCGTCAATCCCAAGTGATATGGTGCTCTTCCACCAATAGATCCTGAAATACTCTCACAAAAGCATCTTGTATCATCTTAAAATGGAAGCACTTCCATGTTAAGAGCATTTAGCCCTCCTTAGGGGATGTTTTTGACCTCTACCACATCATCCTCCCATTTCTGCATCATCTCATGCTTCTGTGCTGGTTCAGGACCCTGATTGGGCCTCTCCAGGCACCTCCTACCCCACTGGCATATTTTCTAGGGGTTCTGGCCCCCTAGGTCAGGGTCAACCTTGACCCTAACCTGGTTCCCCCTTTCAAATCAGGAAACTTGTTGGCTGCTGGGGCTCATCAAAAATTTAGTTTTCCCGCTTCTGGGTCAACTGTTTCGGGTTTCAAAGTGTTGATTCCTAAATTATATTTAATATAGGTCATTTTCTAGGGGCATGGGTCTAATTAGAATTTAATTATCCTATGTAGGCCTCCTTAGAAGATTGTGCCCTAATTTCATATAAAAGGAAGCATTTCTCTCTCAGTTTCTCTAAGTCTTCTAAGTGCAAAAAAGCTCTAATCAAGATTTCATCAAGAAGCAAAAAAGGTTCAATCATCCATTTACAAGCTCTCAAGGTGTTCAAATATTCTTTTCAAGCATTCAAGTTCTCCATTGAAGATCAAGGATTCAAGCTTTCAAGCCTTTGAAGGGATTAGGCGCAAACATTCAAGATTCATCATTCAAACCCTAGATCTTGCCATCATGGTGGTGTGATCTTCCTTCAAGGTCCTTTGTGCATCTTCAAGAATCTTTCATCATCTCTTCAAAGTGGATTTGAAGCATACAATCATGGGGGTTTATGGTATCTAAAGTCCATTGCTTTCATACTTACATACTTGCATACATTTGGATTTCAATTACAATCTATTGAGTGTCATAGCTTCATTGTTAAATTTGATTCTACTACTTGCTAGCATTCTGTACTTTATTTATTTCAAGGTTAATTCCTAAATCAGGGTTTGACCAAGGTAAACCCCTTCCCCCCCAACAAAAAATCTCCTTTTTCTTGTAGGTATAGGTATAGAATAGTTGATTTGAGACCAGATCTAGATATCCTTTTCGGCAAACTTCTGGGATCCGCGAACAGAGTCACTTTCGGATCTGTGCAGGTCAGGGTCGACATTATTGGGTCAGGGTCAACATTTGTGGGTCAAGGTCAACCTTTTTCATAAGACAACATCAGAACGGAAAAAGATTTCTGGGTTTTGTTTGTCTCTGCATTCCAATTCGGGATCAACTGTCAGTTTTTCCAGAAACTCAATACAGACATCAGAAAATAGCATTCTTTGATCTGGAATATTTCAAGGTTAGTGCATTTCTCCTACTTCTTCAATTACTGTCATATATCATTTCTATGCATATAATTAACAGAATTTAAGGTATCTCCTTTTTTATTCTCCCTTCCAAATAGTTGATTCATTTGTGCATTAACCCTTCTTTGGGGCTGATCAATTTGGATCTCCCATTTGTGTATTTGAGAACAAAAAGGAACATCTTATCTTCTCCTTAATCACAATTGCAATACTTAATCAATACAATTCAATTAGGGTTAAGAAATTCAATACATTCTAGGCAACTTAAAGGACAATTTATACATCAACACTTTACATTTCAAGATAATCAATCAATAAATCAAATCAATCATTTTTATATTCTACATTTTGGTAACAACCCCTATTTCACATTCTTACATTTTGGTAAACCCGCGATAGACAACTCCTTCTCTTTGGTGTTAGATTTACATCTTAGATTACAATTTGCCTTCATAAATACAAAAATACTTCTTGCATTTTCATCATGAAATTCTTTTGGTGTATGGAAATTTTTCTCATTATACTTCTTTTAGCATCTCTTTATAGTACCTTTGATGTCTATGAGAGTGTCATACATTTTATCATGTTTATCAATCTTCATGTTTCACTTGCTTATGCTATTCTAAGATTGACCAATACTAGTGTCCCTACTTTCAAAACTTTAATTAAGAATTTGTGTAGTGGACTTATTGTTCTTTTAGATTATGTGAAGAATTTGGTAGATGACACTCCATTACCTAATCTTCCTAATCCTAATCCAAACTTTCCTAATCCAATCATTTCTAATAATCCCACTCCTATTCTTCCATCTTCCATCCCTAGTTCTTCTCATACTTTTGTTAAGGCTACAACTATGGTACAAGATGAGGATGTGCGAGAATTTCTAGATTTACCTTCTCCTTATTATCCTATCCATGATGATAATAAAGGGAAATCCAAAGATACTTCTCCTAAAACCATTGTTCCACCTTACACAAAATTCTCTCATAAGCATCATAATCAATCATCTCCCATAGATGCTATGCAAGATAGATATACTACTGGATACACTATGGTAGATAAATAAGGCTATAAGGGTTTAGGGCTTTGTGTTCATGAACATGGCATTAAAAACCCGATCAACGTATCTCCTAAATATGATATGCATGGTATATGTTATTCATCTTCTCAATTTCATGTGGCTGATATTAACTATCGTCCTCCTCTTGATATTCTTCTTCCCACACCTACCTTAGATCGTCCTGACACTCCTCAAGATGTGGCTAAGAAAGTGTATGTACACTTAATGAATTCAAAGAAAGAAAACTTTAAACCTATTCTGAAAAATGCTTTACATAAGTAAAAATGTCCTTTCCATAATAGTAATAAACATTTACTTGTTGATTGTGTGCATTTAAAATTATACGTTAGAGATAGAGCTTCTCATGGAATTATATCTTATTCCCACACAGTATTACAATTTCTCCATAATTTTGACATAGGGAATTCCCCTTCTTCTTCTACAAGTTAGAATATGTTTCTCCTCTTGTCTTTTAAACTGGGGGGCAAGAGGTATTCTCTTCCAGTTTTATAGGATCCTTTATCCTCTTAGCATGAATGTTGTTTTGAGTATAATTGGTTATTCTTTCGGCATTCTAATCCTTATAACTTACTACACTCATGATATTTATTCTAGGACATATGTTTTGTAAGGATATCTCTTATTTTTTATATAACTTTGTTGATATAATTTGAATATATCCTTTGCTGTCATCTTTGGGGGGCAAGGTACTATCTCCTTCTACCTCTATCTAAGGATCTACTTTCCTTAGCTTAGCGACATTCGTTTATGTTGCAAACATTATTTTTCTTATAAAGATCTATGTTTTGACCATTGATACCTTCTTATTTGAGAGGTGATTGTCCTAGGTCATTACCTCTTCTTTATATTGCAAATTATGTTCTCTATAAACTCTTTCCCTTTCTTTTTGGTTAGAATTTGTTATCCTTCATTCCAAGATTCTTCATCCTCTTTATTGCAAGGAGCTTGATGGTTGAAGCTTGGGTCTTTCTTGCTTTTCGAAGATGACATTTTATCCTAAGCACTCCTCTCTGGTAGGGCTCTCATTGATAAGATCTCTTCCTCTTTGAGGATCCTTTTTCCATAAGTGACATTCATTTCAAAAATATCTATGTTCTTAGATGTAAGGGTCAATACTCTTCGCTAAGAATATGGTATACATTGTTGTTAAGTTGGATATCCCCTTACCTTGTGAAGTTGGTATCCTCTCTTCTTCTTCCTTATCCTGCCTAGTGAGTAGCCATTATAAGGAGGGGGGCATATATAGGGTCTCCCTTGTACTATAATTTACATTTATTTACATTTTGCAGCATGCTAAATCCTTGGAAGGTAACACACACAAGTTGCTAAATCATGAAGAGACACACATTTTTACTTTTATGTTTGCTAAATCCTTGGAAGGTAACATACACAAGTTGCTAAATATTGAAGAGATACACATTTTTACTTTTATGTATGCTAAATCCTCAAAAGGTAATGCACACAAGTTGCTAAATCCTGAATGGACACGCATTTTATATTTCATAGTGATATAAGAATGTTGATCTATGAATATTTTCAAAAGCCGTCAGAAGACACATTTACAATTACAAGCACAATTTATGGGTGAACCTGTTGGGCTCTCCCTCCATGGTGATACATAGTAAGGTGGGCATCTTACTAGGTGAGGTAATCACTATCTCTTTTCTCTCTTTTTCTTTCATGCTAGTAGGATTAGATCATGAAGCTATGATATCTATGGTGTTGTTCTTGTCTTACTTATGTAGGCATGTATGTTCTTCTATGATTGATTGCTCCTTATTCCCATATATTTATGTATGTATGTTGAGTTATAATCCTTGATTTAGGGGCGCATATCCCTGACTTAGTGATATTCTATCTCGTTGCAATCCACTAGGATCCTTTTACTCTAACTTTACCGTGACCACATTCGATTTCTGTACTCCTGCTAAAGTGGGGGCTTAATGTATCATCTTAAAATGGAAGCACTTCCATGTTAAGAGAATTTAGCCCTCCTTAGGGGACATTTTTGACCTCTACCATATCATCCTCCCATTTCTGCATCATCTCATGCTTCTGTGCTGGTTCAGGACCCTGATTGGGCCTCTCGAGGCACCTCCTACCCCACCTGGCATATTTTCCAGGGGTTCTGATCCCCTGGGTTAGGGTCGAC
>MU226250.1:588319-635014 GCA_018584345.1 Thuja plicata
TCCTCCCATTTCTGCATCATCTCATGCTTCTGTGCTGGTTCAGGACCCTGATTGGGCCTCTCGAGGCACCTCCTACCCCACCTGGCATATTTTCCAGGGGTTCTGATCCCCTGGGTTAGGGTCGACCTTGACCCTGACCTAGGATAGGGTCAACCTTGACCCTAACCTAGGTCAGGTTTGACCTTGACCCTGACCTGGGTCCCCCTTTCAAATCAGGAAACTTGTTGGCTGCTGGGGCTCATCAAAAAATTATTTTTCCCGCTTCCGGGTCGGCTGTTTCGGGTTCCGAAGCATTGATTCCTAAATTATATTTGATATAGGTCATTTTCTAGGGGCATGGGTCTAATTAGAATTTAATTATCCTATGTAGGCCTCCTTAGAAGATTGTGCCCTAATTTCATATAAAAGGAAACATTTCTCTCTCATTTTCTCTAAGTCTTCTAAGTGCAAAAAAGTTCTAATCAAGATTTTGTCAAGAAGCAAAAAAAGGTTCAAGCATCCATTTCCAAGCTCCCAAGGTGTTAAAATATTCTTTTCAAGCATTCAAGTTCTTCATTTAAGATCAAGGATTCAAGCTTTCAAGCCTTTGAAGGGATTAGGTGCAAACATTCAAGATTCATCATTCAAACCCTAGATCTTGCCATCATGGTGGTGTGATCTTCCTTCAAGGTCCTTTGTGCATCTTCAAGACTCTTTCATCATCTCTTCAAAGTGGATTTCAAGCATACAATCGTTGAGGTTTATGGTTTCTAAAGTCCATTTCTTTCATACTTACATACTTGCATACATTTGGATTTCAATTACAATCTATTGAGTGTCATAGCTTCATTGTTAAATTCGATTCTACTACTTGCTAGCATTCTGTAATTTATTGATTTCAAGGTTAATTCCTAAATTAGGGTTTGACCAAGGCAAACCCCTTCCCCCCAACAAAAAATCTCCTTTTTCTTGTAGGTATAGGTACAAAATAGTTGATTTGAGACCAGATCTAGATACCCTTTTCGACAAACTTTCAGGATTCGTGAACAGAGTCACTTTCAGATCTGTGCAGGTCAGGGTCAACATTATTGGGTCAGGGTTGACATTTGTGGTTCAAGGTCAACCTTTTTCATAAGATGACATCAGAACGGAAAAAGATTTCTGGGTTTTGTTCGTCTCTGCGTTCTGGTTTGGGATCAACTGTCAATTTTTCCAGAAACTCAATACAAACCTCAGAAAACAACATTATTTAATCTACAATATTTCAAGGTTAGTGCATTTCTCCTACTTCTTCAATTACTGTCATATATCATTTCTATGAATATAATTAACAAAATTTAAGGTATCTTCTTTGTTATTCTCCCTTCCAAATAGTTGATTCATTTGTGCATTAACCCTTCTTTGGGGTTGATCAATCTGGATCTCCCATTTGTGTATTTGAGAACAAAAAGGAACATCTTATCTTCTCCTTAATCACAATTTCAATACTTAATCAATACAATTCAATTAGGGTTAAGGAATTTAATACATTCTAGGCAACTTAAAGTACAATTTATACATCAACACTTTACATTTCAAGATAATCAATCAATAAATCAAATCAATCATTTTTATATTCTACATTTTGGTAACAACTCCTATTTCACATTCTTACACATCTATACAAGCTTTCCCATTTGAATCATAGTAGGGAAGCTCTCCCATACCTGGTATATGTAGGATCCTCCATATGTCCTTAGGTGTAACAATGATCTCCCCAGTCGAAAGGTGAAAGGTGCTATGCTTGAAATACCACCTCTATATCTGTGCAGTCAATAAACCGCGATTCACCCTATACTTAGGTATCTCTAACACATATCCTAGGCCATAATGGACAATGTCTCTATGGTCCTCAACAGATAATCACTGAGTCAATGACAAAACTCGGGGATATGGTGCTCGTGTCTGTAATGTGCTAGTATCAAACTAAACATGTAAAAACATTGAAGAATCAGACTTGGGGAAAACATGGATGTAAAATAGGATACACTCAGTATATAAATACTCTAACAAGTTCAGGACAGCCAAGGCATCCATATTTTCTAAGTTTTCAGACTTAAAAACAAAGTTTTCAGCCCACTGTCCCAAAAACAATGTTCGAGTGACTGCAGTTGCTATTTTACCAAAAATGATGGTTAAATTACTAGAAATGATAAATTAGCCTGGAAATGTTGTTTCTTGGACAAGAAATGATATCTTAAAAACTAAAAATGACATGTCCCCGGAAATAATATTTCATCAACGAGAAACAATATTCTACATACTGAAAATGCTAAAACAAATGGGAAACGATATTTTACCTACTGAAAATGATATTCTACGAAAAACAAAAGAAACTTGCAAAATCAAAGCAAAAATAAGAATTAATTTCAAAATTGAAAGCATGATTTTGATGATATACCACTAGAGGGTAGTGGGCAGGTCGTTCATGTCGCCAAACAGTCTCAAAATGATGATTACGTAGGGGGATCAACATCTTCTCTCTCTAAGCTTCACAATTATCTCACCGTGAATAATAAAAATGAATAGTGATTATTGAAATTTTACCCTATTTAATATTATTTTTTGGGGTAGTTAATTTCAACCTTTTAACCCATATTATTGCTCATCTATTGCACCTTTTTGGCTCTAACTTCATCCTATGGAGTCCGATTTTGACCAAATGAGAAACAGTTTCTTCATGGTTTTGAACACTATCTTTTCTATTGGAATCAAAATATTCATTCCAATATTATCATCCTCATATGGATGTTTTTTATCTAGAAATAAAGACAATCTCATGTCCATTTTGATTCCAAGGGGGCATTATCAATCAGTCTAATCAAGCGATCATATTACCAAATATTTTTAACAACTAGGGCATCATCAAATTCTGACTTGACTCTGCAATCAATCAAGTAAATCAAATTTACAAAACTTGGGGAAATCTTCATCAGATGCTATATCAAAGTAATATTGTCAAACCTTGGAATGAGTGATTTCATCACTTCATATCAAATTTATCACTCTTATCAAAATTCAAGTGATATCAATTTCAATGCACCACATCAAATTGATAGTATCTTTATTTGAAACAATAAAAATCTTAAACAATGATTAATTTCAAACGATTCATATCAAGTTGATCATTTTGTTCAAATATTTGATAGATATTAGTTTCATCACATCACATCAAATTGGTTTTCTGGTCAATCTTTCTGAATCGTTTCTTGGAGATATGAGTTTCATCGCATCACATCAAACTGAGTATCGGATCAATATTTTGACATCGCTGTAACAATAATCAGTTTCATTGCTTCACATCAAATTGATTAGGTGTTATTATCCTCAACAATCTGATAGGTAATTAGTTTCATCACTTCACATCAAATTGATTATTCTGGTCTTAATCTACCATCTGAAATAAAAACTTAGGGACATCAATTTCATCAGACTACATCAAATTGATCTCCTGATCACTAAATTAGTCTGATTAAATGATCAAGAACCTCTAGCAGCTTCAATCACTTTTCATTCAATCAAGTTCATAATCGATTTCTGAATCAAGAATAGTTGCATTGCTTTATATCCAGCTATTTGATCACTAGTCAACAACAAGACGTTCTTTAAATCAACACGTTGATCGCATGTCAATTCAAAGAGGGGAAAATGTAATCACCTAAAAATGGTATGATAAACTAAGAAGCCCTAATCTAAAATCAAGTCCGCTGGGTCCTAATCAAGAATGTTAATTCAAAGTTAATTACAATTATATAATTAAACTAGATTGGTTTAAATATATAATTCATTAAAAATCAACAATCGAAGATCGCTCACCGAGACATTCATCAAAAGGCATTAATTATTCAAATAACCTTTGGGGAGTTAAATCAAATCAAAATTTTAAATACATGGCTAAGGAAATTAATTAAAAGGAATTAATTAATTCAAGTTATTAATATTCCTTCAAAATGCCTCAAAATTCAAACCTCTAACCAATGAGAGGTGATCACATGGACCAAAAAAACTTATATCTCAGCCATCCCTCATGGATGCATCTCAACCATTGAATTCAAATTTGAATTTGGAGCCTATTCCCTCCAAGAAAAATCTATAAAATGAAGCCTTTCTAAGCTCATTTCATATAGGAGCATAGAGAATTTAAGCATAGAAATAATGTCAATTTCAATCTAGAATTACTGTAGTTCATCTTTAGCAAGCTAATCTAGTTTAATTTTCATGTATTTGATCTAAATAATGCATAATTGAACATGTTTTAAAGCATTTTAGGCATTTTATCTTGAATCTTCCATTCATGATTATCAATTGTATGATCTAATGTGCTTAATCTAAGAGAACAATTCAAATTAGATTACAATCTTCATGTCTAAGAAGCAATAATTTGATTTCATGTGGTTTTTTGTTGATTCATTTGAATTAATTTTTGTAACCACTGATATAATGAGTTATTGAGTGGTTGTGTACAACAATCTTGCAGGTACAATTATACACATCACACAGTGAAATATTTAATTTAAGGATTTTCTAATTGTTCTAATTAACGAGACTTGTCACAACATCCTTAGTCTCAAATCAATGCCATCATGAAGAATATCAATATCATTCATTATTTAATCATCAAGGAAGTCACAATATTCTTGATACTACGAGTCTCACTGAAAGATGTCTTTTATAATTACACCATTTCAGATTTAACAACCCCAAAGAAAATGTGGAAGATCTTCTTTGAAGGATTCAATTATGATATAACTAGTAATCATTTCACAATTTCAAGCCCATTTTAGTCACACAACACATCAATTAACATGAAGCTAAATACATAGAACTTAGCAAAAGTTGAGATGTGTACAAAGAAAAACTTTCGAGTTCAGGAATTCAACTTTTATTGTAACCACAAGATGCATGAACCAATCATCAAAATATATATTTAATACATCTAGAAATGTAATTATGTTTGTATAGAAAGGGAAAATTCTTTGTATAGAAAATATACCGAAAACAAAAGCTGACTATTCAGAGAGGAGTATAACTAAAAATAACTATTTCATTTCAAAGGCATCCAGATTGTAGTTTTCACTGTCAAGGAAAATACGCATATGAAACCACTACATAAACTTGTAAAAACCCATCTCTATTTCCACACAGGATGGTATTTGCACTTATCAAACCACATGTACAAGTTTGTATAAAACTAGAAAAGCTAAAAATTACATACATCAATAGCGTTCATACAGGGGAAAAATCCAAAAAAAAGAGAGGAAAGTCAAGCTTCAAATGTCATAAATCCAAGGCCCCCAATTTGCTACAACATTACTGACGGTGGATTGAGTAAAAAATAGATTTGACAAAGACAATCATAATACTTTGGTAGATACAAGGTTTGGACTAAACACAAACCAAACTTTGTTATTAATGAGAGTTCTCCGTAGATAGAAATAGAAAGAATTATGATTTAAAACCTATAGATGATCTTACAAACACTAATCATGTCATTTTATCAAAAAGAAGTGTGAAATAATGACATTTATCATATATTGAAACAGAGCAATCATGAAGGATGCATTCCATACCTTAAGACAGTGGAAGGAAAACTAGAGGAAAAGAAAGAATGAACAGTTTCAGACCATGTACACACATCAGATTTGATCCTCTAAAATAAAATACACAGTCCATCTTGTGAAGGATTCCACATCAAACTTCCCATGCCATTTGTGCATGCAGATATCTATCCAACTCCATTACAACACCAAATATGCATTCTATACAATGATCAAGTATATAGTCAAGTTCTTGTCACAAGTATCTTGAATGCAAAAACTATTTCAAAGAAAAAGGAATGTAAATCAATTTATATTTGAATGTTCTTGCATATGTAGTTGGTTTCAACATTACTAATTGTGTCTAGTGAGAGAATTATTAATGGATGTTGTGGATAATAAAGTGTATGGATAGGATCTAGAAGGATGTTAGGGTGCCTTGTTGATGAGAGAATAAGGACACAAGACTTGGGGGAATGGTTTAGATGACTGTCCCAAGTGTGGAGTCATAAGCTGCAGGGTCACTATCCTTTAGGAAAGTACATTGGAAATTTTTTTGATGATCAAGGAGGGTAAAGGGGTATAGTATCTTTAACAAAGGAGTAAGGGTTCTCATAGGTTCTTGGATCTAGGGGAATCCAAAGAGTGAGTGAAAGTCTCAATTGAAGAGTCTAGTGCGGTTATGTATGTGGACAGTCATAGGAAAGTGGAATATTGTTGAAGCATGAAAGTTGAATGAGGATGCATTTCATTTGGTTGTGGGTCTAGGAGAGGATCCAATTAGAGACCTTGAATGAATAACAAGGAAGAGTGTATGGAGAGTGGATTTAAGTTGGATAGGGCAGGTTGAAGACCCTAGAAGCCATTAGTTTGGGCAGTTGGAGTTGGGTGAAGAATCAAGGGATAGAATGCCTTGAAGAGAAGATTGATCTCATGATGTGTGGGATAATGGATTACCAAGTGGTGAGAAGGGATATTTTTGGTATGATTGGGAGTGAAAGACAAAGTTCAATGTAAAGAGATCTTGTTAAAAAGTACGTTATGTGGGGTTACCTTAAGTCAGACCTTTCTATAAAGCCATGAGTTGAGTCTAATTCCTTAAGAGGGTTCCAATCTTTGGTTAATCCCTTTGGTTGAGTTAGGTTCATTAGCTGATTATAGGAGGGCTCTGCATCATATATTCATGGGGTGAATTGTATTTAGGGTCTGGAGCATAGTAGACTAGTTGTGGCTTGGCCATTACTAGGTCTTGAGAGTGGGTGGTCCATGTGAGTGGTCCTAATTTGGAGGACTAAAGAGTGTCTTGGAAGGGTCAAGTGAACTATTGAAAGAAGTGAGATTTAAAATATAGAGTATTAACAATGTTTGACCTACGTGTCTGAGGACCAGTCTTCATACTCTTAGCAAGTGTTGATCGGCTATATCGTTCGTCGCCTATCCCTGAAACAAGTTTGAGCTTCTTGGTGTTTCAAGAATAGTTTAAATTACTCTACTTAACAGGGCCAACCGTGTGAATGTGGAAGCTCATTCCCCCCCTAACATAACTCTAAATTCATCGTTAACATCTAACATTCATTCATTCTTTCATCCATTAATAAAATATAACATTCATTCATTCATCCATTATTAAAATATAACATTCATTCATTCATTCATCCATTAATAAAATATAACATTCATTCATTCATTCATCCACTAATAAAATATAACATTCAACCATTAATAAAATATAAAATTCAGTCATTATCAAATAATGTAGATTACATTTATTTGTTTATTTGGTTTTTTTTGGAGAAAAGACTAAGTGGAACATCAAATTCTTCATCATTTCCCCCCTCATATGTTACTAATCTCAGTGTATGCCCCATCCTGCACTTACAATGAGGACGCTTATGCGAAGTGGGGTCCTCATCAATAAAAAAGATATGGGTTAAATTCAAAATAGTTTTTTAAATTATTGTTACAAGTATTTCATTAATTAACAGAATGTAACATGGATCTTATTTACCTGACGGGGCAACATCATCTATTTATCATATTTTCTAGCTTCAACCTCAATAGGATGAACACCCTCTAAATCCTCTGTGATGAACTGCAACTGATTGTATGTTTGAAGTCATTTAGTTGATGATCAACCGAGTTACAGATGTGATGAGAGACACTAATCAGTTAATGTATTGTCATTGATGTCAACTTATTTGAGTATCAATCATGGTAAAAAACATCTATTATGGATTGAAGATCTAGAATAAAAAAAGTTTATGCGGTTTATAATTGAAGATTTCTATATACACCAAGTTAGAATAGTGGACAACGAGTAAACATAGTTTATACCAAGCACAATGTTAACCGAGTAATGTATCACCGATGTATCACAACATTGACCAAGTAAAAAAAATTGAAGGCTGACTAAATTGAGGAGCTGACATTTGTTTATGATTTCTAGGTAATTGATAATGTTTTTTATGTTGATCAAACAAATATGAAAATTCAAGATGATCGGATGAAGGAGATTGAAATGTATTTTTAATACAACTGTCGAGGAAGGATGAAGCGGCAAAATCAATGATGGAGATCAAGCGAAAAAATATAAGGATGGAAATTAAATGAGTTATGATGTCTATATAAGAGACAAGAGATTCATTATAAATCATACATGCATACATGCAAACGTGCACATGCATATTGCTGAAGAGATTAACTTCATGCATGACTGATCAAACTGGTTGAAGACAAAACCAAGAAATTCTGCAGACAACACCGAACGATAGAAAAGAGTATTAACTGAGTAGAATAGAGTATTAAGAATCAGAGAGATTAAAGTGATTATTGATCAGAGGTATTATGTACTTAGCATAGATCTGAAAATATGAAAATAGAGTTGTATTTAAGTCATGTTACTTCAAATATGATTTGAAGATTGTCATTAGTATTCAAGCACACAAATGGATAGTCAATAACAGAGTCACAACCAGGCTAGTTAGTACAATCAATGAAGTACAGAGTTAACCAAGAGCATTGATCACACACAGAGTTAACTGAGTGCAGTGATTACCGAGCAGACAAACTTTACCAAGCAACAGACTAAACTGAGATACATAGTATAACCAATTAAGCAGTATAACCGAGATACACAGACAACACCGAGCACCGAGAGACAACATTAACTGAATGGACTAGAGGCCACATAAAAGTTTGTTATGGCACATCAATCTAGGTAACAATTTTTTTCCAACCTAGATAACAGTTTACAACGACCGTGGAGAACATTAATTACGCATTTACAACATTAATTATTTATATCTCCCATGTTTAGATGATCAAGGTAAATTATGTACACCATTGATCTTTGGTTAGGGATGTTATTGTTAAGCCATAATTAGGTCATAGAGTTTGATATATAATGTAAATATGTCACTTTTAATGTTTTTTGATCAAGAAATGATTAACTAGCCACCATACTATGGACGTTAGAGATCAGATAAGGGTTTTAAGATAGAGACTACATTGCAGTAATCGGTTTTTTATAACAGAGGCAATGCTACCGAGTAGAATAGAGCAGAAGGTACTATCATTCACATTGAGGTGATATATTTTATTTTCACTTAAAAGGATCTGTATCAACAATAGTGATATTGTATTTGTCCAGATCACAATTTGTTACTCTCTAACAATTGTAATAGACCCCAAAATCTCCTAACAGAGTAGACTTAACTATCTTTTTGTAAATCTCTTAACCAAGTGCACACATACTTTGTGTTGCAAAATCCTCTCAAGAGATAGATCTAATCGATCTCATTGTTACTCCTAACAAGGTAAGATCATCAGAAGTGATCAATATTTGTAAGCTTTAATAGGCTACTTTATTTACTGCATTGTGGGTCTCATCCCCACCACAATTTTTACCTTCTAACAGGGGTTTTATGGGATACTAAAATAATAGTGTCATGAGTACTTAATTTTTATGTATGTGTATTGTTTAATTTACATGCATTTACATTTTAGTACTGATATTATATGTTTGGTGTAAGCAATCTACTTAGTCGGTTATTATAGAATATTTGGTTACAAAGATTAGTTTGAAATTTTGTAAGGGTAATGATTCACCCCTCTCCTCTGAGTACACACTTATCAATTATCCAAACATTTAGTATCAGAGCTAGCTCTATTGTTTAGAAGGTCACTCAAGAGAAAAGATCTTACAATGGAAAGGTATACACTTGACAAAAACATTTAAAATCAGAAGTTACAATTGCAGATCTATGTCGAACAATACAAGGAAGCTAAAGAGAAACTGAGGGAGATGTTGATTAAAAGAAAGGACATGGCACTTCACTAATGTGAGTTTGATTATTAGGAAGAAGAGATTCATGACCCATTTGACACATCTGGATCTGAATCTAGTAGCATATCTGATGCATCTAAATGAATCACATCAAAGCTATTTGAGAGCAATAAACAACTTACTAAACAAGTGAAAGCACTACAGATCAGTCAAGATACACAAATGGTTAGAATAGTTGAAGTCTTGAATGATGCAAAGAAAGATGAACAAGATAGAAACATGGTTGTTGATGATAGAAGATAGATGACTAAAAAGTTACAAGAAAAAGAATATGAGATATTAAGACTTACTGAACATTACTTTGAGATCACCAATCAAGTGGTTGCTATGAATCATGAGGAAAAATGACTAAATACTGAACTTGCTAGAAGAATAGATGAAATTGGTGTATTGAAGGAAGAAAATGAGAAACTTGGAAATGAGTTGAAGATTTTACAACAACATAATGCAGTGATTAAGAGATCTGAAGAAAGTACTAAGAGAATGGATGAATTTCTAAACTACTTAAGAAGACTAAACAACAATACTGGATTAGGGTATACTGAGCAAGGAGAATCATAAAATAAAGCTAAACAAAGGAATGTATACTCAATTCTGAAGCCTAAGAAGAACTCTTTACATCACCGTGGAAAACTAGCCACACATCAAATGTTTGCAGAAACAAAGCAAAAGGTATTCCTAGAAACCCTCCTAAATTTAATGATAATTGCTATAACTGTCATAAACATGCACATCAAGAACATGAGTGTAGATCCAAGTTGAACAAACCAAAGAATAAACCATACATGGATAAATACTATCAGAATTGCAACATGCATAGTCATACATCACAAGCATGCAAGAATAATACAAAGCAAATATGGAATCCTAAAGGACAAGAAAAGGTAAATCAACCGAGAAGGCAAGGTAATGCTTATGCTTGGGATTATAACACTTGGAGTAGTTGTACAACATGTGGTAAATATGGACATATTGCAGAAAATTGTATGAGACAATGGCAAACTAAGTCTAGGAATTGGTCAAACTTTGGAATGACATGTTCTCACTGTCACAGAGTCGGTCACTTAAGTAGAGATTGTGTAAACTAAATAAATACTTATGTAAATGGAAATACAATTGAAGAAATTGTGAGGATCATAAATCAAATGTGGAGGAAAGCATCAAATGATAATCGAGGACCAAGTACAACAGTCGGTGACACCTCATCCGATGGATTAGGTGATTCCACCGTCTCCACCTAAGAAATACAAGCATGTATGGAACTATGTTTTGCAAAGCTATATCTTACCCTAGTTCCTATATTCATTGCACAAATGCCAAATTAGCATGAATTGAGATGCACTATGGTATTATATTTTTGATTACTCTGATCTAGTTGTGTCATTTAATATGTACGGAGTCAGTAATACCAGTCAGTGGATATGTGTGAGACAAATGAGTTGCTATGGAAACCAAGCATTTGGTATACTCACTGAGTTGAAGTATCATCAGTGTTAACTAAGAATAATGTTTGTCCATCGAGTAGTTGGTGACAAGAATTTATTGCGTCGCCCAAAGTCATTTGCTATATATTTGATCAATGTGAACTCATTCGTTCACACAATGAGCATAGACTAGAGAAGAGAAAAAGAGAGAAAATATGAAGCAGAGTATTTTGAGAATTTTATAGATATTTTGAGTCTATTCTGAGTAGCATTGAGGTTAGTCATTACACATTTTGCATTTACCGAGTCATTCAAACATCTTTCACGGAAACCCTAAAAAAGAAATCATGGCATCCTCATCTTGAACTATGAAGGCCAAGATAGAGAAGGTGAGAAAGGTTATTCTTGTGAAGAACTCCACTTGCACAAAGTCAAAATATAAGATACATCTACAGGTTGCAGCCCAACCTGACAATAAAGGTGCATTTTCATCAATTCCTCCTAGGGTTATGTTGGTTCAATAAATGCGTGCTTACATTCACTGTAAGATAGGTGAAATAGGGTATTTTGAGCTTATTTCTACATATCAATCACTATGCATAGATAGGAAGTTAAAAGATGACCATAAGCATCTAGAGGTTAAAGGGTTAATCAATGCCCTAAATTTTCTAAAGGTTTTTAGAACTGAGCAGATCCAAATTTTTTTGACTAGAGTACATGATGGGAAGCTCTGGCTAGATGAACCAAAGAAGATAACAAAAGACGTTATTCACACAATGACAGGGTATCCAATATTTGATAAAACAAAATCCCTAAGGAACCCGCCTAGAACCGAGATTGAAAAGTTAACAGGGGTTGAGTGAGACAGAAGGGGTATGAAGATAAACTCAATTGGTGATCCTGAACTTAGGTTCAGTGCATATGTCATTGGCTACAAGATATTCTAGTCTAGCAGACTGACTAGTGTTGCATGCAGAGATGTTGACATTTCTTACAAGATTGTTAAGAAAGGATTACAACTTGATCTCGCCGAGCTGTTGCAAAGACAATTTGAGGAAAACATTAAAACCATCAGATCAGCATGACCAAACACTTGTAAGTTTGGTTTACTTCTACTATGCATAATATTCTACCTACAATTTTTTTCCCCTCTACCAGTATTATTAAATGGAAGTCCAACAGAGAAATTACACTACAAATCGGTGATTTTATCACAAGCTTAGGTACACATTTTGAACCTGTCATGAATGATTATTTTTCTAAGTTCAAAGCTATGATGGAAAATAGAACTCAAATTCCAGTACAATTGGTAGAAAAATAAAAAGATGAAATATGTTTTGTAGTTGACACTGATACTACTCTCATCAAGGCAACACAATAAAGGACAACATGGTTACCTCTGATGGATTATGAGTTAGACATTGATATTGCTTTAGAAGCTATAGATAAATTGTTAAATGAAATAGTTGACAAATTTTCCATGAGGTTTGGCACATATGATGAAGCACAGACCCAGATATCTATTGGTCTACAAATTGAAAAAATGGACAGGAAAAAGACTAAAATAGTCAAGACCTTAAAGAGAAAAATTTTCTATTACTGATGAATAATTGGACAAGTCAGTAGATAATACCGAGGAGAAGATCTCAGTTAGTCAAGATGAATAACCTAAAAAGGATGTTGATGCCACCGAGTCTGATGAAGCACAAGTTAAAGCATCTAAGGCAAAAAGGGGCAAAATCACAAAGATTGAGTCTCCACCAAAGACAAGATCACAATCGGTGACTACACATTCACAACCTTTAAAGAAAGGAGTTGAAAAAATAACAAGGCCCTCACCAAAATTCACATACAAAACAAGGAAACATAAGGGCACTATCGAGAATTCAGCACTGAGACAAATAAAGAAATACATAAGGAATACGAATGAAAAGGATGATTCTCATGAAAAAATTGAAATAAGGTTGTGGTAAACAAGGAACCGAAGAGTATTGATGAAGTTGATGAAGCTATAAGGACAACTGGATAGTTAGCACATCCTAAGCTACACACCTATGCAGATCTAACTACCAAGAATCAAAACAAACTTGAAGAAGCTATTATAGGTATGATGATAAATTTCAAATAAGTCCCTATTGAATTTTCTACTTATATTCCACAAGAATTATATGATAAGATATCAGCCTGATGGTCATATGCACTCAACACTGAGAAATAGATGAGAGAGGCAACTCTCACTCTACTAAAGGTTGAATGCACAGTAGAAGAGATTAAAACTATTATGCAGCAGTATGCCAAGAAATTTCCTAAGAAGGAACACAAATTGAATATCTCACAAGGAAATATAAAGAAAGTGGATGAAGAGAGCACAAGGATTTGCAAATAACTTCTCACTCCACCCAAGGAAATCATGGACATCGAGGATGCAACAAAAATAATATCTATAGTCTATACCGAGGGACATTGACTGAGTACAAAACCAATAACAATTGATGATGCAGCTATTGAAAACATACTGGATAGTATTCTTGAACTACTGACAAATCTAGGACATCTAGAGATTACAATTAAAGTCATAACTGAAGGTGATCCCGTTGATAAGGTTAAAGAAGATGAGACAATATGAGAAACCAATACAATGGATGAAAAAAGACACTACAGAGGTCGCCCGAGCAATGGTACTAGGCCAATTGCCTAATTTGGTACAAGCTATTGAAATAGAGAGTGAAGCACAATAGAAGATACCCGAGTATGTTATAGACACAAATGAAGATAAGGGTGATACGCATAAACCAAGCATAGTGGTGGAACAACACAAGGTAATGCACCAGAAGATACCACTGATGTAGAAGAAAAAGGTGAAGGTAATACATAAAACATAGAAAATATAGTAGACACTTCTACTACAAATAAAAGGTTAGCTACCGATGCACTGTCACAAGTCATCACACTAAGTACCGAGCCAGCAAAGAAACAATCAGAGCAAAAGGCTCAATTAGCATTAACATTATCTCCTACATCGAGCACCAAAGAGAAGAAGAAGAAAAAGAAGAAAGGAAGCAAGGGTCCCATGACACTTGATGAGGTCATTGACATTCTTGATTTTGATCCATGCACTCTTGACCCAGAAGCTTTGACAAGATATGGTGAACTCTACACTTGAAAAGCAACACAGGACAAACTGAGGAAAGAATGAAAAAGTGTACAAGTGTTAGAGATTGCTAAGGAGATTCTCATGCAATTTGTTCCTGATGTGAACATAGATGAATCAACCCCCATAGTTGATCAACTTGCACTGCTCACCGAGGAAATTAACAAACCTGATATTGATGCCGAGCAGAAATCAGAAGAGAGAGCTGAAAAGAAGATACAATACAAGGTCACTAAAAAGATCAGCCAGGAAGTGGTAGTAAACAAGGTAACTCTTTCTGAATTTGTAAATGGAATAGAAACAATTATATATAAATCCATTACAATTCTCCAGTAATTATGCACTTTAGATCACTTCACTATCGAGATTATTGAAAAGATGAAGAAAATAGATCAAGATCTACAAGATAGTGCAAATAGTCTATCAACCGAGCAACATGCATTACACCAAGGTTCTCCAAAACCAGCGGTTGAAACTAGATTTGAAGAAAGAAGAGGAAAAAATCAGAGAATAGGTAACCAAGCTATAGGCAACGTTACTACTGCATTTAGTTATGATGCAGAAAGATGTGACATTGAAAAATAATTTGATTTCCACCCCAGACCTGTCACTCATAGAACGCATATATGATATGCATGCTCAGCTAAACTTAGAGCTATTAACCCTTGAGAATTTAAAGGAGGAATGAGAGAAGCTACTAGAATATCTCAAGCAAGACCATCCCAACATTTTTGACAAACTATAGTTATATTCCTTTTGTCATTATTTTCAAAAAAGGGGGAAATATATGTATACAAGTATAGTAAAGGGGGACACTATACTCAGGGGGAGTCATATACATACACTGAGCATGTACAAAGGGGGAGTCACCATGTATAGTATGTGTACGTATATAAGTTTTTGATACTAATGTCAAAGGGCGAGAATGTTACTCCAAATATGATTTGAAGATTGTCATTAGTATTCAAGCACTCAAATGGATAGTTAGTAACAGAGTCACAACCAAGCCAGTTGGTACAATCACCAAAGTATAGAGTTAATTGAGAGCACTGATCACGCACAAAGTTAACCGAGTGCAATGATTACCAAGCAAATAAACTTTATCAAGAAGTAGACTAAACCGAGATGCATAGTATAACTAAACAAGTGGTATAACTGAGATACACAGAGAATACCAAGAACTGAGAGACAACATTAACCGAATGGACCAGAGCCCATATAAAAGTTTGTTATGGCACATCAATCTAGGTAACAAATTTTTTTTGACCTGGATAACAATTTACAATGATCAAGGAGAACATTAATTACAGATTTAAAACATTAATTGTTTATATCTCCTATGTTTATATGATCAAGGTAAATTATGTGCACCATTGATCTTAGGTTAGGGATGTTATTGTTAAGCCCTAATTAGGTCATAAAGTTTGATATATAATGTAAAGATGTCACTTGTAATGTATGTTGATCAAGAAATGATCAAGTAGCCACCATACTATGGATATCAGAGATTAGACAAGGGTTTTAAGACATAGACTACATTGCAGTAATCAATTTTTCAGAATAGAGGCAATGCTACCAAGAAGAATAGAGAAGAAGGTACTATCATTCACATTGAGGTGATATAGTTTATTTACACTTAAATGATCTATATCAACAATAGTGAGATTGTATTTGTCCAGATCATAATTATGTTACTCTCTAACAATTGTAATAGACCCCAAAATCTCCTAACAGAGTAGACTTAACCCTCTTTTTGTAAATCTCTTAACCAAGTGCACACATACTTTGTATTGAAAAATCCTCTCATGAGGTAGATCTAATCGATCTCATTGTTACTCCTAACAAGGTAAGATCATCAGAAGTGATCAATCTTTGTAAGATTTAATAGGCTACTTTATTTACTACAGTAGAAAAGTTTTGTGGGTCTCATCCCCACCACAGTTTTTACCTTCTAACAGGGTTTTTTTGTGATACCAAAATACTAGTCTCATGAGTACTTAATTTTCATGTATGTCTATTTTTTACTTTACATGCATTTACATTTCAGCAGTGACATTATATGTTTGGTGTATGCAGTCTACTCAGTCGATTATTACAGAATATTTGGTTACAAAGATTAGTTTGAAAGTTTGTAAGGGTACTAATTCACCCCTCCCCTCTTAGTACACACCTCTCCATCATCTCAACAAGTCAAATCATTACTATATCAATTTAATCATTGTTATAGAAAAATCTCTTAATCGAGTAGGAATTAACCATCTTTATTATGACATTCAATGAATGTTGATTGTTTTCTTGTTGGCCCGATGGTGAATGATTGGTCAAGGGAGAACTATTAGTGATAAATACTCTAACCATGTCACACCTAAAAATGTGCATTGTAACCTTTAACATGGTTGGCTCTTTACCGAGCTCACTTCAGAAGAGTGAATTTTTTTGGGTTACTGGTCCCAGGTGTTTTTTCTGTTAACAGGGTTTCCACGTTAAAAATCTATGTGTTAATGTGTATGAATGTGTTGGATTGATATTTTTATTTAAACATTACTTTATATGCATTGATCAGTAATCACAATATTTATTTACTACTACTTGGTAGATAATTTTGAAACTACATTTGAGATCACACTTCATATTTCACCGAGTTGATTTACGTGTTTAAAATTGTTGTTATATACATTTGGGAGTATTTGGGACTATAAAATAACTAGAACTAACTGATTCACCCCCTCTCAGTTATCTAACAATTGGTATCAGAGCATACAATTCTTAGAAGGAAAGTTTTGAAGGACTTAAGCTAAAGATGACAAGATGTATAAGAAAGATGTGCCTAAGTAGAACAAGGACACAACATGGATGAGAAGAATGAGACTATATCTGTCAGGGATTGGAAATGATGTCACACAATACTTGGATACTGAGTTCACCTTACCTATTAGACCTTTGACTATTGATCAGCTGAGAGAAAGACATGAACACAATACTATGATGATAGAGCTTGCTTTTGTAACCACCCTAATTTGGTATGCTTTGAACATAGACCCTATTTTCCCTATGTGTGATCATACCCCTAATTATGTCAAGACAACTCTTCAATTTATTGGCGTAATTCATTTAAATCAAATTTAATCTCCTAAGTGATTAATCACTAAATTACATTAATTACCTTAGCCAATTAAATTAAATCAAATCAATTAAATAAAATAAAAAACACGGCTAAAGTAATTAATTAAAAGGAATTAAATAAATCCTAATTACAACTCCATTTGCAAAATGGAAATTCAAATCCCTAGTCAATGAGAGTTAAATAACTTGGATCACCTCACATGGATCACCAAAGATTCAATCTCCACCTCTCTTCCACTTTCAATCCTAACCTCTCATTCAAAAAATTCTTCTATAAATAAATGAATTTTAAGCTCAATGGACCCCTAATTCTTAATTGTTGAAAGCAAACTTATGCTGCTCTTATTTTCATAGATCTTAATGCATTTTAGCTCTCATTTTCTTAGAATTTTTATAATCTTTCACTTTGGATCTTTAGAATGAATATTTTTTGAGCATTTAGATTCAATTCTTTCAAATATTCCATTCTAAGTTTGTATATGTCACTGATTAATGCATAATCTGAGCGCAATTACATAATTCTTCACACTCTTCTCAGATAGGAAGCAATAGGTTGATTTCAGTGATTGATATGCTTGCTAATTCTTACTTTTTATGTTCTTTCACTAATATAATGACTTATTGAAGTGTTGTGTTTTAGACAACAGGTACACAAAATACACACACATTTATGGCACCCACCGTGGGGCTGATCCTCAGATTTTACCTCACTTTCTAGTTATTTTTGACTGATTTGTCTTCTCTGTTTTCAGGTATAGAGTCACCTTTAGTCACCAAGGCTCGCATGTAGGAAATGGAATCACATTAAGGAAATTGGATCACACCCTAGGTTTTAGAGCTCACATCTGAGGAATCCCATATCATTTTGGTAAAGGCTCACATCCCATATGTCCTGTGTCACCTTTTGTGCAAAGCATCGCATCTGGGAAAGGGTCTCGCATATAGTATTTCTAGTATCATATTTGGGAAAGGAAATTGCATCTAGTCATTTGAGTTTCAAATTAAAATTTTTAACCACTAATCTTGTGACCTTGTTTGCTTCTGTCCTTTCAACAACCTAATTTTTGATTACAGATTGCAGTCAGAGCCTTTTTTCTCAAAAAGGTGGAGAGAAATTACTAACTTGTGGTTTTCAGCTGGTTTAATAGCTTAATTTGATTTTATTTTTTCAAAGCATTAAAACTAAGAACATTTTCTAATCACTTGCTAAATCAATCAGAAGATTATGCTCTTTTCCTTTAAGGAAAATCATAAACTCAAAAGTTGATTTAGGATTTGAGAAGAATTTGTGGGATAATTGAACAAGGCAAACCTACATTATTTAGTTTGTTTTGGGTTAGTAATTCAACAACATAATGTATTTAAATCTTGTGGATAATTGAACAAGTTTCATTGTATAATTCCTTTGGATAGTAACTGAACAAAACAAAACACTAAATCTTGTGGGAGAAAGAACAATCCATTGTCTAATTTTGGAGAAGAAATTGAACAAGAAAATCACCTAACTTTGGGGAAATTGAACAATACAATATTTTCTTTTCAATTACTTTGTGCTTTAATAAAAAAAGAATTTAAAATAAAACTTAAGCTTATTACTTAGTCTCACTAGATAATTTTCTCTTCCTTCCAAGTGGAGGAATCAAAGACTCGTCATGGGAGATTGAGTTTTGAGTAAAGTCGTTTGAGGGAAAGAAATTGCTTGGAGAGTTTGTGGGAGAAAATGACATGGAATGTGAGAGTATTCTCTTCTTCTTTCAAAGAATCCTAAATCTAGACTCCTAAGCTCACCAATCCTTTTTCAATTGCTTTCAAAACATTAGAGGGCCTGCCGGTTGAGGGAAAAATCTCCCAGGATGACCCAAGTGAGGACAGGTTTACGCCAACCCTTCGAACTCACTATAATCAATATGCTTCCTTATAGGCTAAAACTTCAGAAGACGTAGTCAGTTTTGTTCCTGGAATTATGACACCATTCCTTGAACATGCTTGAGTGTGTGTAGAGAGGAGCTTCTTGAATATTGCTTGCAAGGCTACACATATTTGAGTACTCATAGGGCTATATGCCTCAATTTTGCCTTATTCAATTCTATGGGGGACGATTACGAACAGATGCCAAAAATACAAAACACTTGTAGTCAAAATTACCCAATTCACCTCTGAAAGGGTGATAAACTTTGTGCAAGGAAAATAGTAATTGCCTCAAGATACTCATCATTTTGTGCCCTCACATGTGCTTGGAGTTGGCTAATATGACATCATGACTAGAGCCATTGTGTGCTTGGTGATGGCCATATTTTGATTAGCATTTGAGTGTGTACCTGAGTCTATGAGAAAAGATTTTCATTCTATGCTTAGAAACTAGGGAATAGGGAAAGTGTTTTTATCATCCCTTAACAAAGGACCATTGCTTGATGTGCTTTAAAATCAATAAAAAGATAAATCCAAAACAAGCAATAATATTCATTCCCTGAAATACAAGTTGTTTTCAACTCACTGGAAAGTCTCAGAAAAACCTTACTGTCAAACAAAATTTCACGTACTTTGAGATGAAATAAGAAAAACATGACAAACCATTAGAGGATTGTTTTTGGTCTATCTTAGGTCACATCTGGTTGCATTAGCTCACATCCAGGGATAAAACTCACTTTTGTTCATTTCTGCCTCGCATTCAGGGAGAAAGCTTGCATGTTGTATTTCAAATCTCGCATATAGGATATCAAAGCTCGTATCTGGTTAACCAAAACCTTGCATTCAATGTGTCACATCTAGGATAGTGGGCCCTTGTAGATTTGTATCTCAGAGAAATTCAGTATATTTGGATACCCTTTTGGCTCTTCAGTCTGGTCCTGTTTCTTTTTCTAGTCCACCAGTTGCTGTTTCAAAACTTTCTTAGAAGTCTACATTGCATGTCCTTTTGTATTCTCACTATTGGTCTCAAAACATGTGGTCTACTTACTTCTCAAGACATCTTGATTCCAAGCTCACTATTAGGGCATTTTGACCCTCTAACACTGGAGTCATTCACTTACATCAAACACAAACAATCCTTTACTACTTGGACACACTTACTTGGACAGTTTGAGACTTCACTTGACGCTATTGGAAACCTTTTGACATAGTTGAGATTTAGCTTTCATGGTTAACACAAGACACAAAAAGTATCTTTCTGATGAATCAGAAGTACCTCCTAGATTACTACAATTTCAACAAGGAGAAACATCTTGTAATCCCTTATTTGACACATAATTACTTGCAATGGAAGCTCCTCGAAACGAATGGAGTAAAGTTTTTGAAGAAAAGAACAATGAAAAAACCAAAGATAAGAAGATATTAGTAGTGAAGAATAAATACATATCATTCATCCTTTGTTTGACTTAGATAGTGATGGAGACATACTTGAGGAAGAGTATAATAGACTCAAACAAAGTAGAAAATTCCAAAGGACATTGGAAAAGATCATTGGTGAAGACAAGGAAAAATAATTTCTACATCTAGCATCCCTTGGAGTCAAACTCCCTAAAGATTATGATGTTGAAATACTAAAGGAAAAAGAGATACCAACCCCTATCTCTATTCTCACCAAGCAATTGAACTTTATGCAAGCCGAAATTGCAACACTCAAACAAGAAAAGGTCAAACCAACAAAAAAATACTCTTTGGACCACATTTGTCAATTTCCTTTTGCCAAGAGTATAAACATGATTCTATTTCCTCCCAACATGGAAAGGCCCAAATATGAAAAGTAAATGGGAGATAATGATCCACATGACCATGTGAGAGAGTTTTCTACTCTAAGAATAGAGGACATGCACAAACCTACATACCTAATGAGGCTATTTCCAGGAAGTTTAAGCATAAATTCTATGGAGTGGTTCTCCAAACTCACACCAAAGGTGAAATATTTTGAGGAGTTAATACAATGTTTTGTCTAACATTACTCCTACAATATACAACATGACGTAACCTTGATGGACTTATGTAACACAAAGAAAAGGACCGATGAATCCTTTACACACTTTTTACAAAGGTGGAGGAAAATATTTTCTAGGTACTCAAGAGCTATTCCCGAATCAGAAAACATGGAAATATTTATTAACAACTTGATACCTAAATTAAACTATGCTTTGCAAATGCAAGATTCACCTAGCTTTGATAGGATGATAAAAAATTCCATCCGTATTGAAGAAGTCATGGTTAAGAAAGGAGAAATCATGCCTCAAAGTGATAGTAAATATACCAACTACAACAACAAGCCTAAGTGGTGGAAACAAAACAAGAATGTTGTTAATGATGGAGTGGTAGACGCATCCAATGCTAATCCTAAACCAACAGTGTTCAATTTAACGAACAACTTACAAGAAAACAAAGAAGCCAAGGTAATAACGACAATACCTAAAGCAAACAATGAGAACAACAAGAGTAGACCATGGAATTCTAGACCTCAACGAACATTCAATCCTTTAGGAGAACCTCTTGAGACAGTTTTGAAGACACTCTTGGAAAACAAAGTTCTTACAATTCCTGATTCAAAACCATGGGAACCAGAATTTAAAGCGAGATGGTGGGATGACAATTATTATTGTGTCTTTCACAAGAACAAGGGACATAAGACTAATAACCGTGTTAATCTTAAACTTGTTATACAAGACCTTATTGAAGGAGGCAAAATCAAAGTGGAAGGACACACCACTAATGAAGACCATACAACATTTAACAAACCATTTCCTAACTACGAAAAAGGGGAAGCTTCTAAAGGAAAAGGAAGCAAATTGAATTAAACCTACTCCAATAATGATAATATGATCAACATGTTAGACATTAAATATGAATCAATATGTTAGGAATAAGGTGTCTCAACCTTGGATAATTCCTATTCTTATTAATTTTTTTGTAAAATGTATTTCTTGCAAATAATGTAATTAAGTGTGAGTGTACATGTCTAGTTGGCATGTTGATGTGTCACTCCACTTGATGTGTCAGCATCTTGAATTGTGTGTAAGGAGATCATGGCTGAAATGGTTATGATAGATTCCTATGACACGTAAGAGATATTTATAGAAGATTCAATGACGGGTGAAGACATGCAAAGACATGTGGCAACTGATAAAGTTGAGTACTGTACACTCTTCTACAATCGTGGGGTTCGGGTTCCTATTTTCTCAGAGAATGGTAAAACCCTAATACAGCTATCTTTGGAAGTTGCCCTAAAAAGGAAAGTGCATGATATAAACATTTTTTAGGGTTGCAGACTAGTATAGGAAAAGAGTGTATTGTTGGTATGATCGCATGCTACTAGATTTGTCTTTGAGTGTTGATTGTCTCCTGAAAGAACTTGCATTGCAAGTGTGTTGTAACCGTTGTGTTGAAGATAATACATTGTGCTAGTTTTGGAGTGCTAGGGTTTTTTACCGAAAGGTTTTCCCCAGGGTTAATCATTGTGTCATTCTCTATTTTCTGTATGCATGGTATATGGCTGCAATATCATTGTTAAAGTAGTTAACAAATCTGAAATTGTAAGGATTTAAAAGAATTTGCACAATACTTTCCTTTAGAGATTAGTGTAGGAAGCTATTTCCGCACCTGAGTTTCCTTACACAATCATTGTGATCACTATTAAAGGTACTAAAGATAAAACTATACAATCAAACATGGTGACTTGAAGTTAAGAAAAAGTCACAATCAAAGGAGATAGCTCATCAAAACAAGCAAAATCTTCAAAAGTACCTATTGTCACCATTCCCAAACCAGAAGCAACAAGACAAACAATTACCATTCCTTCAACAAACTATAACTTGGTGGATCAATTTCAAAGAACCTCTGCTCAAATTTCTATATTTGAGTTACTAAAGATCTCCTTAGTGCATAGGGAAGTTCTTGAACAAGCCCTACATTCTAAAAATGTTCCAAAAGACATTGATGTAGACAATTTCCAAGCAATGGTTAATCATATCTCAACACCACACTATCTCTCTTTTTCAGAAGAAGATGACAAATAATTGACTCATCCACATAACCAACCCCTACACATTGAAGTCCTAATTCATAAATACCATGTCAGACATGTATTGATAGATGGAAGTGTAGGGTTGAACATATGTACTCTCGATATAATAAATAATTTGGGTCTTTCAGAACAAACCATTGATTCAAGAAGTAAGATAAATATCAACTCTTACAATGAAGAAGAAAGATCATCTAAAGGTCTCATTGTTCTACCAATCAGAGTAGGACTAGTTGAAATAAATGTGATCTGTCAAGTTCTAGATCTACCCTTGGATTACAAAATACTATTAGAGAGACCTTGGATTCATGAAATGCAAGCAGTGCTATCTACTTACCACCAATGTATCAAATTCCCACATAATGGGGTGAAAGTAACAATTCCTGTACATACCAGTTATACTTGCAATAATGTTAAAGCTGATAGTATGGTTCCTCATAATAAGGAAGTCTCAAAATAAATTGTACCTAAAACTACTAAAGACATGGTGATGAGAAGCTTTGGAAAGACACTAAAACTTGAAGAAACCAGTATGGGAGAGTACAAGCTAGACATGACTCCATGATTAATAGAAGTTCCTGTGTCTCCAAGATCTTATGGGAAACCTTCCTCATCTTTCACACCTACTACATCTAAATAACCAGACATTCACAAAGCATCTGGTATGGTTAAAGCCTCTACTTCTCAAGAGGATGAAAAATAAGAAAAGAAATATTGGCTTGGCTCTATAAAGGAGAATAGAAAGAAAATGAGGTAAAACATGTGGAGATATTCCCAGAAAAGTATGGTAAAGGATATGAAATTCTCAAAAAAATGGGATATTAAGGGAAGGACCTTTAGGAGATATAGGAAAAGGACTTGTTGAACCTATACGCATGGAATTCAGAAATACCAAAGATAAAATAGGATTAGGTTTCAATAACAAATCTGAAAACCCTACTTTAAGAGATGGTCCAATCTTTGATGAGGGAAGTGATGATGAAGAATAATAAACAACATTAGAACCATATACCTATGAGAGATTATTGCATATTGGTACAGAGTATCCCAAATATAAAGGAGAAAGATATGTACCTACTTTCATATCACAACAAGAGATTCATGTTCCTTTATTGACACAAGATATTATTCAAGAAGTAGAGGAAATAACAAAAGACTCTCTAAAAGTCCCATTGATAGAAGAAAATCCTAAAGAAATACCCCAACAACAAGTTTTACATCCTAACTGGGGGAAGTTAGTCACAATTTCACATGTCCTAGATTTACCTCACTTTGATCTACAAGTGGATAATAGGGTACATCAGGTAACTATTGCTGAGTTCCTAAATATATCAGACAATGAAATAACAGACTCACATGACTATGAATGAGATCACTTGTCTAATGCTACTATGGACACCTAAGTAGATGTGATTCATAAATTTGCACCGATTTTGGAAATAGGAGAGAGTTCTAACACTTCCCCTAACACTGATGTTGTTCCAGAATCAGATGAGATACCACTATGTGTTCTTGAATGTGACCTCTAAATCAGGTACAAATACAACATGGTCATTGCTCAATCATCAAATTTGCAAAAATGAACATGAATTGTCCATTCCACAAATTTGATTGAATCAACCTATTGCCTCCTATTTAGTTGGGGTTTTTCAATTACTCTTAGAATGAGAGCCAACAATCATGACCATTGCTAAAATGGAGGATTTTAAAGCATTATAAAAGCTAAAATTGAAACTATTCTATGTGAGAAATGCCATTACAATCTAGGAATGAAAGTGCATATTTTAAGCTAAGAACTTGGAAAGATGATAGAATTAAGCTATTTGATGTATAAGCAAGCTAAATTAAGATGCAAAATGCTATTACTCTAAATGAAATTAAGCTAAATTATGCAACAAAAGATTGAAAGCATGAAAGAATTGAGATAATATTTTGCTATAGTTTAGATACTCTCAAATTGCTCTCCTCAAATGAAGAAAAGGAAGTCCATAATATAGAAGAACCTGGAAAGAGGATGAAGAGTTTCTTGGAAAGAAACTGCTGGCTCTTCATCTCTATGGAGGAAGGTGAGACAAAATGAAGAATTATTTAATTAAAGAAATGAATTATTGCCACATGAGTGACTTTTCACATGGAATTATGGAATTATTTTTGAGGATAATCCATTCAAATAATTAAATAACTCTTCAATTCCCTTTGATGTGTATTAGCTAAAGAGGGTGGAATTAATTTAATTTGAAAGCACTTAGGAATTTAGAATTAAATTAATTAATCATAGGGATTTTTAGCTAATAAACCTTTGAAAATTAGGAATTAAATATAGTGTGAGATTTATGCAAATTCAGGTTTTCTGCATTTGAGACTAAATCAATTAAAGTCAATTAGGAAGGAGAATTTGCCTAGTACAATAGGACTTAGATGATAAGAAAATGCACCAAAATTGATTAGAATTGTAAGGTGCCAATTTTGAGGTGTTACATTTTGCCCCTCTTTGAATTGATGTGCGAGCATCGCGTTGATTCAAAGAATATTCTGATGTGACAGATGAATATTTTGGAAGTCTAGGTTAGATTGCCAAGACACCGATTAGATCGAGAAGCAAAACCATCTTCAGAATGAAGCCTGATTCTCCAAAGTCTAAGTTAGACTGTGAAGACAATGGTCCAAATACCAATTGAGAGAAAATTAGAATCAGGGTTAGATTGCCCCAATGTCTACTGATAGCTGATGAAGATCTAGGACTATCTCTAGAATCAGGGTTAGATTTCCCCAATACGAAGGTTAGCCCTCCGAGATCCAGGTTAGGTTGCCTAGATAATGGTCTAAAGAGATTTTGAGAGCCATCTTCAGAACAAAGCATGAATTTAAGGAATTAGGGTTAGATTTCCCCAATACCTAATGAGATTTCAAGAATCATCTTCAGAATGAAGCTTAGTCCCCAAATATCTAGGTTAGATTGCCCAGACACTGGTCATATTGATATCTTTCACAAGACTGTCCCCAGATTGAGGCTCAACCTTCAGGAGTCGGGGTTAGATTGCCTTGATACCTATCTCAAAAGATAATCAATAGAGATTTTTAGGGCTATCTCTAGAATGAAGCATAATCCTTGAGGATCCGAGTTAGATTGCTCAGATACCTAGAAAGATAGATGACAAGATGACAAGATGCGAGACATCCAGATGCCCCTAGAGATTCAAGATCATGGAATATCCAATTTTGACCATAAGGTATGAAACACTGAATATGCCCCAAGTGATGAGATGCCCCTAGCAATGGGGACTTTTGATTGAGATCAGACTGATTCGAGAATGATGCGAAAAGATTCAATGATGTAATCATCTTGCCCCCTCGGGAGCGAAATCGAAAGATGACACGTTAGAAAGATGATTGAGAGTGAGAAATCACAGATAGAAATAAGATCAAAGATCCAAAGGAATTCAGAGATAGATCAAGAGAAGGAAAAATTGATTTAGAGTGATCGAGAGGTCCTGTTGACTAGGTTTGACCATAGTTGACCAAGTTTGACCAAAATTGACTAGAGTTGACTTTTGATGAAAAGATGGCAGAAGGCAAGAAAATGATGACAAGCGATGATTCTGACAAGAAATCAATGTCAGAAAGATGACTGCACAAGCGTCCGATCGCGTTGGTCCCAAAATTTTAAAACGCGATTTTGAGCTACTTAGAAGTGTCAGATTTCAATTTCGATCATGAAAATGGACTGAGCATATAGCTAAAGATAGAGAGAGAGGATCGAACACTTGTGCAATCAAGAGGAATCTAGGACAAAAGATGAGAACCTTCTAAGAATGAGAAGACAATGAAGAGAGCACCAAAATTGTCGCTATGCAAGCTTAAAATGCGAATGCAAGCCTAAGCTAAATGCAACCCTAGGACTTGGTTGTTGGACTCATCGCATAATTATCATCATTGAGTTTTGGAATATCAGAGTTGATAAAATCTTTACTGGTGCCACTACAACCATAAGAATATAAATATGACTTTCATCAGATAAAATGTAGGAAACAAACATAAGCACCAGAGCATAAAAGCCAAGATGATCTGAACATTGTTTCCAGTTTGATGCAGTAAGAGTAGATAAGTAAAAAAATAGAGAAATAATAGTCAAGGAGATAGTTTTAACCTCCCCTTGGTGTACAAATAAACAAGATTGAGGGATGTGAGGCTTTCCCACCTTAATGCAGGAGCTCTTATCACATACACCTTGTTTATTTGACACTGTCGGATCATCAAAACCACACCCACAAGTAGTAGACAAAGAAAATATCAATGAAATTCATGAGAAGATATAGCATACAAAATCATAGCTCAGCACATTTCAAAGTTTACGAATGTGCCTATGTTTGGGGTGTTGAAAAACACCATTGTGCTTGTGAGTGCATTGTGTTTGATTGCTATCGAGAGATGTTTACGTTGCGATGTCCAATGTGTGTTGAAAAACATAGATGTGTCCAAAGAGAGTGTTGAAAAACACTATTTATGGGGGTGTTGAGAAACACCAGTTTGTGCCAGTAGATAGTTTTCCTTTAGAATTGACAAGATTATTGACTCGAGTGTAAACTGAAGATGCGATCAAAGTGGGGAGCCATGCCCCCGAGTACTGAACGTTGATGTCAAATATGCAGATAGTGAGTCAATGTGAGAAATCTCAGTAGTACAATGACAATAGGTAGACACAGTGAGAACCACTGGTGACCGATGCAAGAAAGATTCTCAAACATAAAGATCGATGTGAGATCTAGGCATCAACAGGCAGACTCAGTGAGAACCACTGGTGACTGATGCGAAGAGGAAAGAGACTCCAAAAGATAGGACAATGCCCCCTAGACTAGGAAGATGCCCCCGAGTGTGACCACTTTCAATCCATGTGAAGTCGAGAAAAAATCTTGAAGATGACTGAGAGCGAATGCATGAGCGAGAAAACTAAACTAGGAAAGCAAACTAAAGCAAGAAAGCAGACTAAGAGATGCCGTGATAGATAGAGCATTGCAGAACAAGAGGCACTTGTTTACCAAATTTTCACCATCTTGGCAGAAATTCTAATTTTTCTACCATGACGCATATTTACCAGGTTTTCATCAATGACACATTTTTCTCTTTTTCTCTTTTTTTTGTACTTTCATTTTTCAATTTTTTTGTATTTTTTGTATTTTTTGATTTTTTTTGTATTTTTTGATTTTTTCAAAATTTTTGGCATTATCAAGTCACCTGTTTGCCATGTTTTCACTAGGATAATAGATACATCAAAGTGCCTATTTGCCAAATTTTCACTAAGATGATCATTTTTTCAGGACATTTTGCAATTTTTAGGATTTTCTCAGAATAAAGTATGTACATGAGCATTCAGAAGACATCTCAACTGTAAAACTTCTTCAGATGAAGAGCATTGATAGGCTCTTTGAGTTTTTCACCCTCTATGGTAGAGAGCTGGTAAGTGCCAGACCCAAATACTACAGTGATAACATACGGACCAAGCCAGTTTGGTTCAAATTTTTCTTTTTGGACCCGCTGTTGTTGATTCTTGGGGTTCTCTCTCAGGACGAGATCACCCATTTGGAATTCCCTTGGTTTGACCTTCTTGTTGTAGCTTTTAGATATCCTCTTCTGATATGCTCAGAGATGATCGAATGCCACTTTCCAACATTAATCCAGTAGTTCAAGCTCTTGTAGCCGAGATAATTTGATATCATCATCAATAATTAGGCCCTTCAGAGAGACTCGCAAGGTAGGAATCTCAACCTCAATTGGAAGCATTGCATCTGCACCATAAACTAGAGCAAAGGGCATGGCCCTTCTTGGTGTTCATATACTGGCGTGGTAAGCCCATAAAGCCAGATTAATCTAGAGATGCTAGTCTCGTCTAGATTTGTGTACTGTGTGGTGTAAGATCTTGAGAATAGTCTTATTTGAAGATTTTTCCTGTCCATTACCCTAGGGATAATAGATAGAAGACTAGTGCTGATTGATTTTGAACTTAGTGCATAATTATTTTAGATTATTGTTCTTGAATTGTCCCAATGTCTAGCAAGGTGTAGGACATTGTAGAAGGATTAGAAAGATGATGTATGAGATGAATGGCCAATCATCGATGAAGAGTGTGAATGCAACCCTCAAGGACAGTCTCTTCAAGATTACCCAAGCTAGGGAAAAAAAGAATATATCAATGTAGGCTCATAGAGCGGTGCTGGATAGCATATATGATAATGACCTGATGTCATGAAAAGTATGTGGTCCAAAAGAGTGAACATGTCAAGAGACTTTGAAGAACTTGTTTTTCAATTTTGATCAAGACCAAGGGGTCAATTTCATAGGATAGGATATAGCTATGATTAGGATAAAGGTTGATGGAGGTATAAGTACATGTTTGGGATTATGATAGGAATGCATAGAGATAGGAAGGATAGGCTTGGGATAAGCAAGTTCATGATAGGGTATCATGGATGAGAGCTAGTTAATAGGCTGATGGAAAGGATAATGAATGTCAACAGACATGATGCTCATGGATAGGCCCAACCTTGTCAAGATCACCGCAAGGAATATGGATGCTCACAGGTTAGCTGGATGTAAGATACGATGGGAGAAGATGACATGGAAGGAACTTGCCCCCAAGTGAAGAATGCAAGTAGGAGGAATTATGCATGACGCCTATTTCCTAGGTTTTCATCATGGTACTTATCCAAGGCACCACAAGAAGTGGTTTTCACCATAGGATGGATTGATTTATCGTTACTTTTGCTACCAAGGTGCCTGTTTACTAGGTTTTCACCAAGGCACTTTTTTTTTGTACTTTTTTTTATTTAGGGAGGAACTTAAGCTTCTTGCTCTTTGGATAGTGCTCCTCTAAAAGATATGCTCTAATAAGCCAAGGCCACTGAAATTATTCTCAAAGATGTTGATAAGGTGATGGTAGAGAAGATAATATGGAGGATAAAGAAGATGGTAGCCAAGGATTTACGTGGTGGAGTGGATAAGAGGGATGGAAGGATATAAGATGGATGGGTAAGAGGTAGGTGCATGATATTGGATAGGGTATGGTGATAAGATCAACATTGACACACCCCTTGAAGGGTGGCGGATGAATGCAGGAAAAGTGGATGGAATGGCTTAAGACGTTGATGGATGAGTGAATATGGATCTTGGTATGCGAGGACCCAAGATGGAGTTAGAAGATGGGAGATGTTTAGATGGAGATGAAGTTGAAGATTTTGTAAGCTTGGATGCCAACTCTGACTTTGCCTTTTTGTGCAAGTCTTTTAAGAGAGACTTGGGAATCCACATAAATTTTGCTTTTCTTTTTGTATCCAAGTCATTTAGAAGAGACTTGGGAATCCACATAGCTTTTGATTTGCCATTTGTATCATATGATTTAGAATGCAATTTTTCCATAATGGATTTAGGAACCCATATTTTCTTTGATTTGGTTCTTTGCTCGGTGGACCTATGTGGTCTCTTGAATATTTCCTTTTTATTTGTAGTCACATGTCGATTAGATGGGACATAGTGATCTTCATATGTAAGTGGATTCTTGTATTTCTAATTTTTTTGTTGCACATCCAGATTGCTTCCAAAAGACTTAGGAATTGTGGATGAATAGGGCTGATATGACTAGTTCATATGGAGGGGTTGATAGGGAGATTTCAAAGATGCATGTCTTTGTTGATCTTGATAGGAGATAGGGTAAGTGGATGACAAGCTAGTATTGATAGGCATGGTAGATGGGGGGACATAAGGACCCAATATAGATGGAAGGTTTGATGGTCTCAGCTTTGGGATGTAGGGACCAAGGATGGATTTGGAAGATGGAGGAGGCTAATGCTTACATTTAAATGGAGGGATATAAAGTGTGGAGGGGATATCAACATCTTTAGAGTGAGTTGCATGACTAAGGCTCTTCTCTTTTGAATTCACCTTTATATCAATAGGTGCATGAGTAGCTTTGATAGGAGTGATTTTGATAGGAGCAGTTGAAGCTTCAGAGGATTTATTATTCTGCAAGGGATTTGGAGGAATGATGTTTTATTGAGGTGGATATGGAGGAGCATAACAAGGAGATGAATGGATGCTCTAATCTTGACAAGGATCTTTAGATGGTGTACAAAGGGTACCTTTCTCTTGATTTTCAATAGGTTCATTAGAGATGGTGGAAAGGATATCTTGATCTTGCTTGGGAGATGGATAAGATATAGGAGATGGAAGAGCTTCTTCTAGGAAGAAATGGAAGGGGATGATAGAATCATCATGGGACTCTTGAGACATGTGACTTTCATCAACTATTGGATAAAGATGGATGGTATCTTGATCTTGATCATCACTGATATATGTTTCTTCACATTGTGGATTCTCCTCTTGACATGGAGCCACTTCTAAGGACAAGGTAGGAGTTTTGATCTACATATGGACTTCTTGGCACACTGATGGAAAGTCATTTGGAATAGGAATGATAAGAATTGAAGCACATGGAAGCTTGGGGTCTATGATCTTTGAAGCCTGAGGACTTGCAGTCGCATGAAGATTAGCTTGGATCTCTTTTAGAGGTAGTCCTCGAGGGTAAAAATAGTCATCATTAGGGTAGACATAGTCATCCTTGATAGAGATGGGGAAGCTTTAGGAGATGGAGGAATGGTGGAAGAAGTAGATGTGGCATGGGAACAATTGCTAGACATGGATTCCTGATATTGATCCTGCTTGAGATTAGTATCATCACTAGATGATTCGTTAGCATTTTCCACTTCGATTATGCCATCATCTATGAGATCTTGGATTTTATGTTTCAACTCCATGCAATATGAAGTTTTATGCTTGTTATGCCAATGATATGCATAATAGTTACTAAAGAAGCTGGATCCACATGATGTGGCTAGAGGCAATGTGATGAGATTATGCTCAACAAGTATCTCCAATGCTGATTGATAAGATTGTCCCAAAGGAGTAAAGATTCTCTCTAAAGGATAAATAGATGCTTCTTGACTTGCAATATCCTTCTGTTGCAGATAGAAAAGACTTTCATTTGATTCTGTCATAGTTTCCTCCACATTCTCTTGATCAAAGTTGGGATTGTCATAAAATTGTTCTTGATCAAAGTTAGGATTCTCATAAAATTGTTCTTGATCAAAGATGGGATTGTCATGCCAAGATTTATCCATGTTGGAAGGAAGTTTGGAG
The DNA here is from genome assembly GCA_018584345.1 of Thuja plicata. Taxonomy (NCBI): domain Eukaryota; kingdom Viridiplantae; phylum Streptophyta; class Pinopsida; order Cupressales; family Cupressaceae; genus Thuja; species Thuja plicata. The sequence goes on from MU226250.1 coordinate 621,105, forward strand.
ATATAAGAATCACGATCAAGTAACAAAGGATAGGTTGATCTTAATAAGGATTCGTTAGATGAAGTATCATTTTCCCCCTTTAATCGTTGGAGTTCAGATTCCAAAGTTTGAAGTTGTTTTAATAAAGTTGCCCTAAGAATCTCTTCTTTGCTTTTAGACATTGTAAGATTGTCTTGATGCGCTTGCTTAGAAGATTGAAGAGAAGGTATGATGAATCAATTGATTGAATGATAGGTGCTGAAGTGATATCTAAAGTGCCGATTAAGTCCAAGACCAAAGGACAAAGGAGATAATGTCCAACTAAGATGGAGGTAGCAATGACTTTGATCTTGAGTCAAGGTTGATGAACCTACTTTCACAACTTAGGATAAGGACAGTGTAGACAAAGATGATAAGATAACAAAGGACTCGGTCAATTGGACAAGTGTAACAACATTAGATTTCAAGATAGCGATAGGTTGGACTAACAACAGATTGTAGTTGCAGGTGAACTAGCAGAAGCATTATGACAATGCAAATTTCAGAATAGACTAAATGTAGTAGGATAGACCGATGAAAGACCAAGTTTTGACAAGTTTTAAAACAAATTGGACAGAGTTTCAATAGATTTTTGATAGATGATTGAAGTTTCAGACAAGACAAGATAGGAAAATATCCAAAGTTTACAGTTTTCTAGATCATTTGATTGTTGTTGTTGTTTCAGTAAACACTCATGCAAAACACATCATGGAGATTGTTTATAGTACCAGAACAGACACATCACAATCCTAGGATAGCCAGGGTAGTATCTGTTGAATCCCCACTTGAACCAAAGTTCAGCTACGCTTACTCATAGCGGACAACTTAGAAGCTTGGAGGCATGGGCTCCTCCTTACATGTGCACTCACTTCTCAGGCACACCAAGCTTTGAACCCCAAAGGAATTGCTTCCCAAAGGACCATTGTCTATACTAAGAGCTGTAAAAGTGTGGATCATCTTAGTCAGTCTCTGACCTTCTGTGCCAATAGATAGAGGGTTTTTGGATACTATAACAACAATTTTTAGTAAGGACATCCGTTCAGGTGGTTGTGATCAAGTCATTTTCCCAATAAAGGGGGCTCTCCCAATCCTTTCAAAGAAAGGCTTTCACCTTAACAATGTCGGGACTTTAACACACCAATAGGGTACTAGAGGAGATTTTGGTTGCCACAAAAAATTCACACCTGTCCATTGTGAGACTATCACAATCGTATTTTTTATATACCAGTTTGGAAGGGCTTGGCTTTAGCCTATTACCAGTTGGGCATCCACTCTCACTGGCTCTGCTAAAGCTCTTGGGAGGTAGCCACAGTAGAAGAATCATATGAATTTCTCTTACACCCAAGATCCATAAAGGCAAGGGGAGAGGATATGTTCATATAGTTCTTGGAATTACAATCTAGAAAACACTTCAATCACGCGAGACAATGATTCATTTTAAGCACCAACCAAAGTGTGTTCTAACTACTAAAAATAGACATGAGAGTTTTGTGAAAACACGCAAGGTCTTTGACAAGTGTCCTGCAGTAAATACATTAGTAGTTTGTAATTTCTTTCTTCATTTCAGTGTCCTGTAGCCCACTATTATGATGTCAGAGAAATCAGAGATATAAAAATAGTAGCATGTGAAAATAATCAAGAAAACATAAACAGTAATTGCAGAAACTGTGAAACTTCCAAATACTGTCACCAAGTTTCACGCGAGGAAGTACAAGGCTTCACACGTGAAAGTACAAATCTTCACACAAGGAAGTATAAGGTCTCACACAAGAAAGTACAAGGCACCACGTGAGGAGATGCAATAGTTGGCATGAGAAAGTTCTTTCTCACGTGAGAGATTGCTAATGAAAGCAAAACTTCATATGGATATGTGGGAAATTTTTCGTGAAACTTCACTGCAGAGCCATATGGCAAACTGTTTGATGTCATAGATTCAATTTTTGGGCAAGTATAGGCGTATTTGTAGTCATTTTAAACCAAAATGACATTCTAGATGCAATGGTGGAGTCAGATGTGACTCGTGAATGTAAAAAATAACATAAAATAGAATTGACAGTAAATATATAATATGAGGCCAGGAATTGAATATCCTGCCCCACGGTGGGCACCAAAATGTGTGTGCTTGAATGTGACCTCTAAATCAGGCACAAACACAACATGGTCATTGCTTAATCATCAAATTTGCAAAAATGAACATGAATTGTCCATTCCATAAATTTGATCTAATCAACCTGTTGCCTGCTATTTAGTTGGGGTTTTTCAATTACTCTCAGAATGACAGACACCAACCATGACCATTGCTAAAATGGAGGATTTTAAAGCATTATAAAAACTAAAATTGAAACTATTCTATGTGAGAAATGCCATTACAATCTAGGAATGAAAGTGCATATTTTAAGCTAAGAACTTGGAAAGATGATAGAATTAAGCTATTTGATGTATAAGAAAGCTAAATTAAGATGCAAAATGCTATTACTCTAAATGAAATTAAGCTAAATTATGCAACAAAAGCTTGAAAGAATGAAATAATTGAGATAAGATTTTTCTATAGTTTAGATACTCTCAAATTGCTCTCCTCAAATGAAGAAAAGGAAGTCCATAATATAGAAGAACCTGGAAAGAGGATGAAGAGTTTCTTGGAAAGAAACAACTGAATCTTCATCTCTATGGAGGAAGGTGAGACAAAATGTGGAATTATTAAATTAAAGAAATGAATTATTGCCACATGAGTGACTTTTCACATGGAATTCTTTTTGAGGATAATCCATTCAAATAATTAACTAACTATTCAATTCCCTTTGATGTGTATTAGCTAAAGGGGGTGGAATTAATTTAATTTGAAAGCACTTTGGACTTTAGAATTAAATTAATTAATCATAGGAATTTTAAGCTAATAAACCTTTGAAAATTAGGAATTAAATATAGTGTGAGATTTATGCAAATTCAGGTTTTCTGCATTTGAGACTAAGTCAATTAGGAAGGAGAATTTTCCTAGTACAATAGGACTTTGATGATAATAAAATGTGCCAAAATTGATTAGAATTGTAAGGTGCCAATTTTGGGGTGTTACAACCACTACCTAGAATTTTTGATGAGGAAACTGGTGTTTTACTAGGTCTAGAGGACCTTATAAGACTACAAGAAATGAGTTCCATTTTTCTAAGAGAAGAAGAATAAATCTCAATTGATGAGTCACTAGAGTTAGGTCTGCATATTACTAAAAATGACCCTATTAATGATGATTTGAATCTTGATGATCTAAACATTGTAGAAGTTAACTTAATAGAACATGTCTTGTCAGTTAATAGTTTTGATGCTGATGTGATGCTATCCTTACCAAACTCTGATTCATTATCATTGATAAACCCTAACCTTATTGATTGGATGAAGTCAAATCCTACTCCTATCATGAATTTCCCTAATGACTACACTTTGGCCTGTTACCTAAATGCTTGTGAACCTTATCCTATTTCCACCAATGCAAGGAGCATGAACATGTCAGAGGAGGATATCAAGTTTCTTAGTCACAAATTGAAAAATAAAAAGAAAAAAAGAACTGATGGTGAAAACCACGTTGTGGCAGTATCACATTCTAAAAAAGTAAAAACAAAAGATGTATCTGATGGTGAAAACCTCCCAAAGGTTTCAAAAGATGAGATTATTGATATCCTTTCTAAGCACTTTCAAGAAAGATCTTCAGTTTTGATAGAACCTACACAACTAGTTAACTTGGGAACAACTGAAGTTCCTCAATTTGTTCACCTAGCACAATCCTTATCATAAGAGGAGAAGAAACAATTCACTGAGTTCTTGAAAGAGAAAAATATCAACTTTGCATGGTCTTACACCGATATTATTGAAATTGATCCTGAATTAATAATGCATCATTTAGCTATAGCTCCTAGGATCAAACCCATGAGACATAAATTAATAAAGATGCATCCTCACGTTGCATTACAGTTGAAAGTAGAGCTAGAAAAATTATTGAAATCTGGATTCATAAGAGTCATCACTTACGCAGGATGGATTTCTGATGTGGTACCAATATCTAAAACAAATAAATCTATTAGGATTTTCACAGACTTCAGAGACTTAAAAAAAGCATGTCCTAAAGATGATTTTCCACTGCCGACCATTGATATGATCATAGATCTTACAACAAGCTATCAGATGTACTCACTCATGGATGGTTTCTCAGGCTACAACTAGATTAAGATTGCTCCTGAAGAATAAGAAAAGACAACATTCACATGTGCATGGGAGAATTTTTGCTGGAACATTATGCCATTTAGATTAAAGAATGCTGGCGCTACATACCAAAGATCTATGACAACCATATTCCATGATATGATACACAAAAAAATGGAGGATTACATGGATGATACCTTAGCCAGGTCAAAAATAGAACTACTCATATTGAAGACTTGTGAAAGATATTAGATCGCATGGAGCAATTTCAACTTAGGCTTAATACAAAGAAATGTGTCTTTGGAGTTCAATCAACAAATTTACTAGGGTTTATTGTATCAACAAAAGGAATTGAGGTGGACCCTGAAAAATTTAAAGCTATACTAGAAATTTTACCTCCACATAATATTAGTCAAATGAGGATGCTACAAGGAAGACTCCAGTCAATCAGGAGATTTATGTCACAACTTGCAGATAGAGCACAACCTTTTACTAAACTACGACATAAGGGTGTTACCTTCTGTATAGTCAGAAAATGGAAGCACTTCCATTGTAGACTTGTTTAGCCTTCCAAGTAAGTGGTTTGGGGTCATGACAAGCACCTTGAATGGGTTCCTGATCTTGACATGGCTTCCCTCCTATTTTGTCCTTCTTTCCACTCCTTTTTAGCCTGATTCCTGCATTCTAAATTGCAGACCAGTGATTCTGGGCTTCAGGTTCAGGGTCGACCTTTTAGGTCTATGTCAACCTTGACCCTGACCTAGGTCAAGGTCTACCTTGACCCTGACCTAGGTCAAGGTCAACCTTGACCCTGACCTATTTCAAGGTCAACCTCGACCTTGACCCAGGGTTTAGATCCTGGGGTCTCACAGTTTTGGATGTCGGTCTTTGCAAAAAGTGTTTTCCCGCTTTTGGGTCGGCTATTTCAGGTTTTGAAGCATCAATTCCTAAATTATATTTAATATAGGTCCTCTCCTAGGGGTAAAGGCTTTAATGGAAATTTAATTCTCCTATGTTGGCCTCGTTAGAAGATTGTGCCCTAGTTTCATATAAAAGGGAGCCTTTCTCCCCTCATTTTCTCTAAGTCTTCTAATCGTGATCAAGCATTCTCAAACTATCTTCAAGGGTGATTCAAGAAAGCTAAGGAGCAAGATTTCAAGTAGGCATTCATCTATTCAAGAATCTATTTTCATGAAGGAGATCCATTGGAGGCCATTGAAGGATTCAAGCTACATAGTGCCCTTTTGGTGATCTCTCCATCCACCTTCTTCCAAGCCTATTCAAAATTCAAGAACCCATTCAAGACTTGGTGTTGGAGATCTAAAAGAAAGATATTGAAGACATCCTACCTTTCTACATTCCACATTTTGAAGCATACTTGTGGATCCAAGGATTTGGAGCCGCCATAAGGAATTTTACAAGCAAGGTGAATTTAAGCATTTACTTTGTCTATTTCTGCAATTTCAATTACATATATTTGAGGTTAATTCAAAAACCAGGGTTTGACCAAGGCAAACCCCTCCCCCACAACAAACAATCCTCTTTTTCTTGTAGGTACAGGTTCAGAACAATAGATTTGAGACTAGATCTGGATACCCTTTTTGGCTTTCTTTTGGGTGGCATGAACGGATTCTCTGTCAGACTTGTGTAGGTTAGGGTCGACATTATTAGGTCAGGGTTGACATTTGTGGGTCAAGGTTGACCTTTTTCATAAGATGACATCAAAATAGAAAAATATTTCTGGGTTTTTTTCGTCTCTATGTTCCGGTTCGAGATCAACTGTGAGTTTTACCAGAAACAATCTACACCAAAGAAAACAACATTCTTTGATCTGCAATCCTTTAAGGTTAGTACATTTCTCCTATTTCTTCAATTATTGTCATATATCATATCTATACATATAATTAACAGAATCTAAGATATCCTTCTTGTTATTCTCCTTTCCAAATAGTTGATTCATTTGTGCATTAGCCCTTCCTTTGGTTGATCAACTTGGATCTCCCATTTGTGCATTTGGGAATAAAAGAGGAACATCTTATCTTCTCCCTAATCACAATTGCAATACACAATCAATCAAATTCAATTAAGTGTAAAGTAGGGTTAAGGAATTCAACACACTTTAATCAAATCAAACAACAATTAACAATCAAACCACCTTATCCCTTTCTAACACCTTACATTTTAATAACCCCCTATTTTATATCTTACACCTTCAAATGGGATGAACATTGTGAAAATAACTTCAAAAAATTAAAGGATTACTTGGCTACTCCTCCTATTCTCATGGTGCCCATTCATGGAAAGTCATTACTCCTATATATCTCAGCTACGGGTACATCGCTGGGGGTATTACTGGATCAAGAAGATGAAACTAAAAAGGAAAAAGAAATCTACTATATTAGTAGGACACTGGTGTATTATGAACTCAATTATAGTATAATTGAAAAAAGATTTCTTAGAAGTTGTCTTTGCATCACAAAAATTGAGGCATTATATTTTGTCACACATAGTAAAGCTTATTGCAAAGATAGATCATCTTAAATACCTTTTAATCAAGACAACATTAATAGGAAGGCTAGCAAAGTGGATCCTAATTCTAAGCAAATTTGACATTGAGTATGTGGATAGAAGAGATATTAAAGGACAAGTCCTCACATATCAATTAGCTGATTCACCCTTGCAAGATGACGCACCTTTGATAATTGAATTACCTAATGAAACAATTATGCATTTAACTGAACATCCGTAGAAGATGTACTTTGATGGTTCTTTCATGAAACAAGGCTCTAGAGAAAGTGTTCTCTTTATCACTCCTCAAGGCTATAAGATACCCAAAGCATACAAATTGATGTTTCCATGCACCAATAACATTTTTGAATATGAAGCATTAGTGAATGGTCTTAAATTGGATATGGAATGGAAGATCATAGAGTTACATGTGTATGGTGACTCCTAACTTATTATTAACCATGTAAATGGAGAATATCAAAATAAAGATGACAAGATGATGCCTTATAAACAACTAGTTGAAGAATTGAAAAATTACTTTGTCTTTGAACATTCTAGCAAATCCCAAGGATAGAAAACAAAGCTGCAGATGCTATGGCTACACTGACATCCATGTTACAACTAGAAGAACATAAATTCTGCTATGACTTCTTGGTGGAATAATTATCCTATCTAGCTTTTGATACACCTGAGTACCAAGTGATTTGTGCTTTAAACACCCAAGACCTTTCTTTAATGGTGAAGGACTTGTGTCCTTAGTTGTTTGACTTCTTGTCCTTGTAGCAGTTGTAGTCCTAGGCTTCTTATTTGGTGAAGGTAATGATGTATCTAACTTTGTATACTCAGTGTCACTCTCCTTCTCAGCTTCGCCGATGGGTGACTATCCCTTAGTTTCTTCTTCTGTAACTAAAAATATTTTCTTTAAGTTCTTGACCATCTTGTCCTTCCTGTCAATCTTTTTCACAACCAAGATGATTTTGTTTCCTTCTTTGGCTTCTTCATATGTGCTGAACTTGGGTTGTGATTTATAAATTGGCTCATTTATTAATGAATCTATTGAATTAGATGCTTGATCTATGTTCACCTCATAGTCAAGTGGAGATATCCATGCTATTATTGGTACAATAGGCTTGATTCTTGTGAAGTCAGTGTCTACCATGAAACATATATCAGTCTTGAATTTTTCAATTAACTGCTTGGGGATCCTTACTCTCTTCTACATTCTATCCTTGAATACAACAAAGTATTCATCCATGACTGAATCAAAATTATCTCCTAGTGATTTTATGAACTCACTAATCTGAAAGGTCACTAGTTTAGTTGTGTCCCATTGCACATTTCCTATTGATGGCAAAGATTCTTGGAAGTATAAGAATATGCACATGATAAGTGAACCATACTTACATGAATTTGATTTCGTATTTTTTATTGTCTTTAAGTTCTCTTCTAACTCCTTGAATAGAATTTTTGATAGATCCAATTGAGTTCCTTTCTTGAAAATATTGTAGGTTGTATCCACTACTCCAGATGCAATGTTGTTCATCCTGCTAGCCTGAAAGACCTTGTATCCTAAGACACATGCTCCAAATTTTAGTTCATCATCATTGATGGTGGATATTATTAGTCCTCTTCCATCCTATGTAGCTTTGGTATTCTTCTCAATTTCATCTTTAGGTGGGTCCTTCAATGCCTTTACATTGTCACTTATGGGGTAGCCAGTGACAATGTGTATCACATCCTTGGTTATTTGTTTAGGCTCATCCATCCATATCTTTCTATCATGTATCCTACTTAGTGCTAACTGAATCCATTCGATCTTGAATTACTTTGGGAACCCTAGGGAATTTGTGATCCCTTTTACCTTGATGTTCTTTTGCTCATCCTTGATAGTACCATCATCTTTTCATAGCTTCTTGAAAGCTTGCTCAACCTACACATCACCAATCTCTGCAATCTTACAGTGTATGTATGCTTGCACATCTTTGATGAGAAAAACCCTAGCTGGTATTAGTGAGAATGCTTAAGTATTGTCAGGTTGTGAGACAAATTCTGGGCATATCTTATAATGTGGTTCCTCATATGTACTGATATTGATAAGTTTGACCTGGTTCTTCTTAATACTCTTCAACTTAGTAGTTCTAGATGTGGTCGGCATTGTTTCTGATATTAGGGATTTTCTGTAAATGATAAACATAGTTTTCAGTTATGCTTGGTACTTACTTTAATGTCTATAGCTATAACTGATCTGCTTGGAGTGCTTTGAATTGGGTTGGAGTCATTCTGCAATGCTGTCACTTCTTGCTCTGGTCACTTCGTTCAAATCCCTGGTGAAGAATGAAACCCTTCAGTCGTCTCTTTATAGACTTTATCCTAGGTTGAGGCATTAATTATTTACTACTCCTCAGTGTGTAAAGATAGATTCATCAATTGAAACACTAACTTCTCTTTCGGTTACAACCCAATGCTTTGTGCAGTCCTTTTAACTTTCTTTTTACCGATGGGTTTCAGTGTATTGCAAAGACAACTTTAATTGTTCTGCTTAGGTGGGGGTGGTGATGTCCCCAGATCCATTGGATAAGGTGTCACCAATTGTATTGCTTGGTCCTCCATCATTTTTTGTAGCTTTTCTCCATATTTTGTTTCTCATATTCCTGATGTCTTTAATGGTGTTTCCATTGGAAAAGGTGCTGGTCTCTGTCATTTAGTCTCTGCAGTCTTTCTTGAGATGACTGACTTTATGACAGTGTAAACATACCATTCCAGGGTTAGTCTAGCCTTAAGGATTTCTTGTCAATTGTCTCATATAGTTTGCAGCAATGTGACTGAATCTTCCACATGTTGTACAATTTGTCCAAGTATTCTAATCCCATACATATTGGTTACCGACTCTATTTGGTTGATAGGCAGATTCTTGAACTTTTTTCTTCCATGCTTGCTTTTTCTTCTTCTAGCATTCAAGAGTTGCGTGCCCATGCATTTTGCAAGTAGGATAGTATTTTTCCATGTAGGTTTCCTTCTTTGGTTGTTCCATCTCAGATTTACATTCATATTCTTTATGTCCTTTCTTGTTACATTTATAACAAATTTCTATGAAAGAAAATGTAGATTTATGAATACCTTTCATTTTCTCCTGCAAACATTTGATGTGTGGCCTTATTTTCCACAGTGATTGCATGTCAGCTTTCTTGGTTTTGGATTTGCATATACATTCATTGGATCAGCTTGATTAGGTGATTATTCATTCTCAGTATAGCCTAGTCTAGTTTTATTGTTGGCTCTTCTTTGTCCATCAAAAAAATCATCCATTGTTTTATTGCTTTCTTCAGCTCTCTTGATTATCTCATTATGCTACTACTGAATTCTAAGTTCTTGTTTCAGCTTTTAATTTCATTCCCTTAGCTCACCGATAGCTTCTATCCTTTCAATGAGTTCAAAATTTATTCTATTTTCCTCTTGACTCATAAGAATAATCTGATTTGTACTCTTAGGGTGATGTTCTGTAAGTATCTGTATTTCAGATTCTTTTTCTTGTAGTTTTTTAGTAATCTTCCTCCTATCATAAATAGCTAGTGTTCTCTCCTTCTCAACTTGTATAGCATTGTTCATGACATCAATAATTCTTACCATCTATATCTCTTGACCGATTTGTAGTGATTTCACTTGTCCTGCCAGATGTTGATTGATTTCATTTAAGCTTGTGATGCTTTCCTCTGATGTATCTGATGCTTTGCTTGTAGTAGATCCTGAAGACTCAAATAGATTTGGTATCTCTTCTTCTTGGTAATCAGTTTCATTACAGAGAGATGCCATAATATTTCTTTCATCTAACAACTGTCTCATTTTTATTCTAGCTTCTTTATACTACTCATAGAGGATATGAATTTCTAGCTTCTGATTCTCAATACTTTTGTCAAGTCTGTACTTATCCATTGTATGATATTTTCTCTTAAGTCTTTAAGCTTTCCAAATAAGAGTTCTAGCTCTGATACCAATTTTTGGAAATAATGGGAAGTGTATGCTGAGAGGGGAGGGGTGAATTAGTACCTCTAATTTTTTCTAATCTTTTTTAACCTTTATCCTTTGTGTAATCAATTGTGTAACCAACCATCTATTATGTACTATCTTTGTGTAAGATATATCAATTATTTAACTTAATCAAACATGTAAACATTCATGAAAGTAATTGACTCATAACACAGGATATGGTAACGTAGAAAACCCATGTTAGAAGGTAAAAACTACGGTGGGGATGACACCCAAAAAATCTTCACTATCTGCAGATTGGAAGGGGCCGGTTAAGGCTTACAATTTTGATCACTTCTAATGATCTACCCTGTTAGGAGTATCTGTGGAGACTGGTTAAGGTCTACTTTGTTAAGAGTTTTAGCAATAATTTTTAGTGTGTACTCGGTTAAGAGATTTACAATAGGATTTTTAAATCCACCTTCCTTGAAAGGATTATTTCTATTTTCTACACTTGTTAGAATGCAGACAAAAATACTCATTGACCTGAGTGTATGTAATATAACTATTTTTTATTATAGATCCATTACAATTCACATGTATAAATGTATCACCTATTGTGATTGATTAATACCTATGTTTCTCGGTAGCCTCTGTTCTTGATAACCAATTTCATCTTTTTCTATTATGCTTCTTGAAACTTTCAGTCTGATTCATAGATGTGCTCATTGGCTACATTCATCCTCTCATCCTTTGTAAAGAATGATTACAACATCTATTTATAAGATAAATTGACCTGATGTTGTTTTACGTATAACAAAACTAACTCTATGATCACAGGTTTACAACTTGACCTTGATCTCCTAGTCTGCATGTTTTTAAGCAGTTAGTCTGATTAAAACAATTACAATAATGTTGCTTGTCCCTTAAGTAATGGTTTAAAAAATAAATCAACATTATATAAATAGAGTACAATTGTTTTATCTGATGTGGAAGTTAGATCCTCTTTTTCCTAGATATAATTGAATTTTGGTGTATGATGCTCGATTTTATTTGAAGTCAGTTTGACTATCTTTCGGTGTTCCTAGTTGAACTGTCTATCGGGTTGGTCTTTGTTTGTTCTCTTGGTTTGCACTTTTAGTTTATACTGCAAAACCCATGTCAATAGCTTTCTCCTTGCTTAGCATTTTTGGCTTGAACTGAAAACCTGACTTCTATGTAGTGTAATCGATGGTTTGAACAACTTGTTTTCTCATTGCATTCTAATGGAAAAACTTTATGTTTATCAAACTCCCCCTTTGATATTAGTATCAAAACTAATATATACAGAAGACTACCAAAATTTATAGTATGAACACCTTGTATATTACCTTAGTCATTTCATGACTTCCCTATGCATATGCCGGTATAGTATAGTGTGTATGTACACTTTGTCTTTATTCTATCTTTTCCTTTTCTCCTTTCTGCTATTATCCTTTTCCCCTTTGTTCTATCTTTGTACATATTATTTCAATTTTCCTCTTTATTAGTACTATATGTTCTGTCTTTGTACATATTTTATTTTCCCTCCTTTTTGATAGTAAAGGAAAAGGTGTATACCTATAGCTTATCAAAAATTATAGAGTGTGAGGACTGCATTTCCTCTATCATATTCTCCCATTTCTCCTTTAAATGATCAAGAGCCATATGCTCTAATGTTATTTGTGCATGCAAGTCATAGATGTTGTCTGCTACAGACATCTCAGGGGTGGCAATAAGTTGCCTAGCTAAACTTAGGTGAGTCTGCAGATGTGTGAGGTTTGGTAACAATATGGACTGAATCTTGGTAACCTCCTCTCTGAATTGTGACTCTTCTTCCCAAAGTTCCTGTCTTAACACTTTTATCTCAATGATTTTCTCATAATGCAATTTGATTGCATTTCCATCAGTTGTTAGACTCTATGCACTTGTAGTTAGATTAGATTCGATCTTTGCTATCTTGTCATTGTTGTCCTTAGTAAAATTTTCTAAAGTTCATAGATTTTGTATTAAGGAAATGACTTCAGTTATGATTGAATCTAATTGATCTGATAATTTTGAAAGCTTTACCTTATTCTCTGCCACTTCTTGGCTGATCTTTTCTGTTAGTTTGTATTGAAATTTCTTCTCTTCTCGCTCCTCAATTGCCTTTTCCGCATCAACATTTTGCATTGTGATTGCTTCATTGAGGATGAAAAGTTGATCTAGAATGAGGGTATTGTGATCAACATAAACTTTGGGAACTATCTGACTCAAGATGTCCCTTGTGTTCTCCAGTACCAATGAAGCTCGATGCTTCTTATTTAGCTTTTCTTGCAAAGATTTTTTTTGGAAGATTTCTCCATATTATTGAAGAGATTCAAAGTCTAATGTAGTTGGGTCACATTTCAGTATTTCAATAATCTCATCTAATGTGACTTCCAACTTGTTCTTCTTTGTTTTCTTCTTCTTCTTCTATGTTCCACCTGTATGCAGAACCATAGCCAACTTCTTGGCTTGGTTTGATGTGCTGCTAGATGGCTTTTGAGGACTTGTACCTTTCTCTTGCTGCTCAGTATTTTCTCATGGTTATTTGAGGACGTCTCCTTGTCAACCTTTGGTGTATCTTTAGCTTCACCTTTTGTTTCCTTCGGTGTGGTATCAACTATCTTTTCTTTCTCATATGTCTCTTTGTCCACTTCATCAACATATTTCATCTATGAATATTTCTCGGTGGTATCTCCATCTTTTTGTTCTTCACCAATGATATTCTTTTCATCAGTTGTGTCCTTCTTTTCTTCACATGTATCTTTTTTCTCATCATTATCCTTGTCCTTGGCTATGCTTGTATCAGGCTTGGGGGTCTTCTCTTTCTGTGAGATAATATTGATTGCTCAAATCAATAGTGGCATTTGGCCTGGTTTATGAACTTGTGCAACATCAATCGCTGTGTCCTGTTGGTCAGTATGGTCCTTGACAACAGTGACACATTCATCTTTTTGATTTTTATTTGAAGGATCATCAGTGATGTCTATAATAGTATTATCCATAGTAGTGTCTGACCATGTCTCATCTGCAACATTCATATTCTTGTTGCCTGTGGTGTCTATTAGAGTATTATTACTTTATGCTTATTAATTAAATCATATCGATTTAATTATATAAGTTTATTTTACTCTAGTTACTTAAGCTTCACTTAGGTACATTATTAATTAATTATTAATTAATAATGTGCA
>MU226250.1:643694-677202 GCA_018584345.1 Thuja plicata
CCCACCCCAGTTTTACTTTCTATTTGGAAGGTTTCTGGGTTACCAATCTTTGTGTTATGTGTTATGAATGTTTACATTTTCATGGTTGCAGTAGATTAGATGTATGAATGGTTAAAGAATATAAAAAATGCAGAAATACTTTAAAAGTTCTAAGTGTTACTGATTCACCCCTCCCCTCTCAGTAAATCTGTTAGTCCTGAATATTTCCAACAATTCACATGTATAAGTGTATCACCTATTGTGATTGATTAATACCTCTGTTGCTCGATAGCCTCTATTCTTGGTTCTTGATAACCCATTTCATCTTTTTCTATTCTCCTTCTTGAAAATTTCAGTCTAATTCATAGATGTTCTCGTTGGCTACATTCATCCTCTCATCCTTTGTAAAGAATGATTACAACATCTATTTATAAGATAAATTGACCTGATGTAGTTTTACGTATAACAAAACTAACTCTATGATCACAGGTTTACAACTTGACCTTGATCTCCTAGTTTGCATGTTTTTAATTAGTTAGACTGATTAAAATAATTACAATAATGTTTCTTGTCCCTTAAGTAATGGTTTTAAAAATAAATCAAGATTCTATAAATAGAATACAATTGTTTTATCTGACGTGGAAGTCAGATCCACTTTTTCCAAGATGTAACTGACTTTCATTGTCTGATGCTCAGTTTTCTCTGAAGTCACTTTGACTATCTTTCGGTGTTCTTGGTTGAATTGTCTATCAAGTTGGTCTTTGTCTGTTCTCTCAATTTGCACTTTTGGTTTATACTGCAAAACCTACGTCGTCAGTTTTCTCCTTGCTTAGCATTTTTTGTTTGAACTGAAAACCTGACTTCGATGTAGTGTAACTGATGGTTTGAACAACTTGTTTTCTCATTGCATACTAATGGAAAAACTTTATGTTTATCATAAAAAAGGGTATCCTTGGTGAAAACCTGGAAAATAGGCGCCTTGATACTACAAAAAAAAAAGAGAAAAAAGAACAAAAAAATTGAAAAAGGGAAAAGTGCCTTGGCAAAAACTTGGAAAAAAGGCGTCTTGGTAGAAAAAATAAAAATATTTTATGAGTGGTGAAAACCTGGTAAACACACATCACTCGTACTCTGTGCTCTATCTATCAATGCATTGATGATACTAGTCCTTCATGATTGCACCTGTGCTATTGGTTGACTCTATTTCCTTACAAATGTCATATCCTTGCCTAAGATTTGTCTGCATTTGCGTCTTATGAATAATCATTCTAAATTGGGGGTATCTTTTCTAGCATGTTATTTCATGTCTGCTAGGTTGTCCTAGGTTCCTTTCTAGGATGGTTTTCCTCTCAAAACAATATTTCTCAATACTTTCATCAAACGTCACTTTCACAAACAAAGGTGTTTCTTCAACACCACCTACCTGTAACAGACATCACACTAGTGTTTCTCAACACTTTAAACACACTTTCAACGACCTAGTGTTTCTCAACACTTTAATCAAATACTTTCAATGACCTAGTGTTTCTCAACACTTTAATCACAAACGTACTAGTGTTTCTCAACACTTTAATCAACCACTGTTCCTAAAAACTACATTGGATTGCAATTGCTGAAAAAATTAATCTCATATACTTAGACATGAAAAACATATTTCTTAATTCCAAATGATGATTGATGAATCTCTATTACGCTTGAAAAATGAATCTACAATATTTCTCAATACTACTTAAACACAGTCTAATCTTGGTTTGATTATGACTCTTTTTTGTTCCCACGATGTTTCACACTAGGGGCATCTAAGCGGTTATAATTTTTCTTTGATTTACTATCAATTGGTGATTTTTATGTCTTTCGAGTTACTCCATGACATCTATTCAAAGACAAAGAGACACAAGGATAGGGGGCATAACTTTTTCTTGGTTTTCTTCATATTGTGATTGTTTCAATGATCCTATAAATTGCACCTAACTTGGATGTTTATGGTAAAGGCTACCAACATGAGTGGATAGCGGCATATATCTTGATCCTCGTTATGTGTAAACTATGGTGAGGTTGAAACAATTTCCTTGTCTATTTTCTAAATTAGATTCTCAATATGGTGTACAAACACATTATGTACCCAAGGATATGAATTTTCAAGGTCATTACGGGTCACATATCTTACGTTACACTTGAACATAACCTGATTCTTAATAGTAAAAGGAGATAACTAACTTGTCACCCTAGCTTCTATGCCTTGATGCTTAGTTTATTTTCAACATTACATCCAATACACATAGTATTCATACTTTCATGATACCAGTGGGTATTAGTGAAAGTTTTACTATCAGGTGATGTCCATTACAAAAATTCCTAATGACGATAAAATGCTACAATGTATACAAATCAGTGACATTCCTAAGAGTCTGTATGTAGATGCATTTAGAGACTGCATGATTCATTTTGAAGAACAACATAAGGACTTGAGCTTAAAATGATTTCCTAATTCATTCGAAATCCAAGTTAATTACATAATCTATATTACTGATATTAATGTCATTGCATATCCATGACATACATTCTGCATTCATAAATGAGAAAGAGAAAAATAAAAAAATAAAGCATTCAAGCATTGCATTTATTTCTACATCCTAAGTGCATCCATACATTTATTTTCATAAAGGAAAATCTCAAAAAACATACATTTGCATATTCACTTAGCATCATTTGAAACACATTTATATATCAGTAATAAATCAAAAAGCATAAATGATGTCATCACATAAATCAAATCTAAACTCATCAAGAGACCAAGATCATAATCACATGTGCATTAATCTAAACATCTATCAAGGCAAGAGAACCCATGAACATATCAAGACCAAGAACAAATATCTCAGATATATCAAATATGGAACATATAAAAAATGTGGAACTGTCTACAGAAGAGTATCAAAACATCAATGTGGAATAAATATACATGTCATAGTACAATGAATGATCTTAGAAGGATCAAGATATAAAATATGTCTCAAAATATCAAAGTACAAAATCAGGTCTGACTGCCACCCTCTCCCTGATCTAGAGAAGGAGGAGGTGGTAGAAAAGGAGCTGGTGGAGGCATCACCCCCTTAGACTGTTGAGCAATGCATGAATAGGAAGGAGCTCTCTTCCCACCTAGAACTACACCATGATATAATACAAATTAATATGTAGCTTGCTAACCCTGATCTGTCACTATCTGAGCCTGGGTATCTTGCTCTTCTCTGAGCATATCTCCCTACCGATCTCTCTACTCTCAGGCACTCCAAATATGCATCCCTGTCTACAAGAAATGCCTCTAATGTAGTGATCCTTTCTCTAAGCTTCTCATGCTCATTCTCACAATGTAACAATGCATCACCATCTCTCCCAGAGCCTCTTCCTATATCCTATCCTATAGGCCTATCCTACTATCTATCCTACTGTCTGTCTGACTGTTGTTGCTTCTGTCTCTACTGATCTCTAGTTAGTAGTGGACCTGGATCTCTCTATGGAGATACAAAGTTGAGGCGAGTCTATCTGCCACTGGCACCCTCTCCACCACCCACTTCACCCCCACCCCTATCATCTCCACCATCATCTCCACTATCCAGACCCTATCTTTTGTCTGAATGAGGGCCCCTACCATCTCTCCTACCATCTCTCCCTCCATATCTCCTCTCTTGCTGTGCTCCACCTCTACCTCTGATAGGTCGATCATCAGCTGGATCATAATATAATGGATCCCCTATCTGAGGAACTACCTCATCTAGAGCTGTAAAACATGGAAATGGATGTTGTAGCATCTGTGTAAGATAGCCATAAGAACAACCTACGTTTGTAATATCTAAAAGAATATCCCAACCAATTGCAACCATCTCACTGATAGCATGCTATGTAGTCTCATAAACCAATTAGAAACCCCATAGTGGATCCTCATCACATATCTAAGCATAAAATGATAAGTCCTGACACCTGCCCTACAAGCAACCATACTGTCTCAATACTCATGTAATCAAGAAGTGCTCTAAAATGTACCTGGTATGTTCAATCAAGTACCTTCTCTAAAAAAAGTATGGCATCTACCACCTATCTAAGACCCACTCCTTCCAATCAAGGTATGGTCGCCATACCACTATAGTCATGTCATCAAAAAGAAAGCACCAATACTCTAACTTTCCAAAATGGGGCTGCTGAATCCATTTTGAATACATGTACACATAACGCTTCCAATCCAAGCTCTACCTATCTACTATTGGTCATGTCACTAGGATATGCTCCCAGGTCCAGATCTATAAAACAAGTATACCTACAGTCATGCTACGGGAATAATGATACACAATCTCATGCAACTCTCGATAAATGTGGGCCAAGATACAAGTACCCCATGCAAATCTCTAGGAAGATACTATCATCTGCTCTAACATATCCACCCAACCAATTACCATAAAACTGTATTGTCCTCTATCAGCCATCAGAATGCCTCCAATCAATCTGGCTAAGTACATAGGAAGATAATCATAATGATCACACATGTAATCCCAAGTAAGGTACCAACAAGCTATAGAATCATTTGCAAGGAATTGCTAAGCCGTGGCAATAGTTGTAACAGAATTAACATCAAACTGAACCTCTCGGCCCATAACTAGAACTCGAAGAATGTGCCACACATCCTCAGGTGTGACCGTTATCTCACCAATCAAGAGATGAAAGGCATTGTGCTCCGAATGCCATGTCTTGACAAGTGCAGTCAACAACCCCCAATTCACCCTGATATCGGGTAAATCTCTCAAAGAAAGTAGTCCTACACGGGTGACTAGCTCTACCTCATCCCCTATCAGAGATCAGGATAATGCAAGGACACAACCTGGGTATAGTCCTCAGAAAGACACAAACTCAAAAGGAACCTATTAACAGACAACAATTACAACTTCTGATCAGTATTCTAACTAAGGAGACAATGCAAAAAAGTTATCAACGAAGTGTTTCTGATCATCAGGCAGAGACAAACAGTCAAACTTGGAAGAACACTGATTCTAAAACCAAAAATGACTATGGTTATACAGGATGCAATCCTTTTTACAGGATGTGATCCTTAATTTTTGGGATGCAATGGGGCATTCAGGAAGTGATCCTATTTTTACAGGATGTGATGTGGGATGTGGCATGCGAGCCTATTTTAGCAGGACACAATGACATTCAAACACCTTTCTAAACTACCATATGCGATTAAAAATTCAAAAAAAGGAAACGATCCCCAATTCATGGGATATGACATGAGAATTTTGGGGGAAAATGAGATGTGATGCAAGATTAACTAGGTGCGATCCCAAATTTAGGATGTGATGCAAAATTTGAATTGTTCTAATTACTTAAAAAATGCATAAAAATGGAAACTGAAAATATGAACAGGTAGGTTTTCAGGTACTTACCAGTGGTGGGTAGTCAAATGGACACTGATGTGGTTAGGCAAGCTCAAATCGATGTTTATGCACGGGGACCACCATCTTCTCTACAGAGATCTCAAATTACCAAGGATAAAAGTGAAAATGAATGGGTAAAAAGTGAATTTTGGGATATATATTTGACCTTTTGAGCTATTTAGGAGTTCTGAAACTCCTCCCATACTACTAAAACTCAATTTTGTTCCTTTTATGATCAATCAGGAATGAAATTGAATACACAGACAATGTTTTACATAGCACAGTGAAAAATTTATGATAGTCACAAAAATGTAGAATCTCTCCATATGTTCTCAAAATAATTTGCAGGCTTTACTCAATTAGTTTTTCGGGTTCTATATCATCAAATTGCACATTATTCATCAACATATTGGTTTGACATCATTTTATAAGACTCAAAACTCACATTGTAAACGTGATTAACTTGGTAAAAATATGTTTTCTCTTAACACACCTTTGTTTCTCCACTTCTAGTTGATTCTTTCTCGATTCAATTGATCAGTTCAAGTGATATATCATTCCATGGAGGGATTTATTCTTTTTCCTTTGATTTTGTTCCCGAGGGGGCATGATCACACTTAGATCAATCAAATTATTGCTCAAAAAGCATTAAAATGACTTTGTCATCAAAAGACTAAGGGCATGATAGTTTCTCGGGACTAAGTCGAGACTGTTGGATGGAAATCTTTGGTTGTCACAAGCTAGATATCTTATATCTACATTTTCTCAAATTCTTATTAAGCTGCTCGCAGCTTTGTACTAAGCTTTGTTTGATCAAGCTCAGAGTCGATATTATCAATTCTTGTATGACAACCAAGTTCAGAATTGGTATTTTAAAGATCTTTTCTTATTAACCTTTGTTCGATCAAGTTCAAAGTCAATTCTATCAGTCTTAGCTCAATCAATTGCGAGATTGAAATTTCATTCAATCAAAAATGAAATTCTCAAACTTTCTAAAATCAACATCAAAAAATTTCTTTGAATCAATGCGTTGCTCGCACATCAATTCAAAGATGGGAAAATGTAACCACCCTAATTTGTTTTTCTCTGACCATAGGCCCTATTTTCCGTAAGTTTGATCATACCCCTAATTATGTCAAGACAATTCTTCAATTTGTTCACACAATTCATTTAAATCAAGTTTAATCTCCTTAGTGATTTAATCACTAAATCACATTAATTGCCTTAGACAATTAAATTAAATCAAATCAAATAAAAAATATGGCTAAAGTAATTAATTAAAAGGAATTAAATAAATCCTAATTACAACTCCATTTGCAAAAGGGAAAGTCAAATCCCTAGCCAATGAGAGTTAAATCACTTGGATCACCTCACATGGATCACCAAAGATTCAATCTCCACCTCTCTTCCACTTTAAATCCTAACCTCTCATTCACCAAATTCTTCTATAAATGGAATGAATTTTAAGCTTAATGGGCCCCTAATTCTTAATTGTTGAAAGCAAACTTATGCTGCTCTTATTTTCATAGATCTTAATGCATTTTAGCTCTCATTTTCTTAGAATTGTTATAATCTTTCACTTTGGAGCTTTAAAATGAATATTTCTTGAGCATTTAGATTCATTTCTTTCAAATCTTCCATTCTAAGCTTGTATATGTCACAGATTAATGCATAATCTGAGGGAAATTATAGCATTCTTCACACTTTTCTTAGATAGGAAGCAATAGGTCAATTTTAGTGATTGATATGCTTGCTAACTCTTACTTTTTATGTTCTTTCACTAATATAATGATTTTTTGAAGTGTTGTGTTGCAGAAAACAAGTAAACAAAATACACACACAGCTTCTTCACTATGTGATGTTGAATTTGAGGATGTCAAGACATGTACAACTTCTAAGAAGATATGGGAAATGCTCACATTAGTTCATGGAGGAGATTTAAATGTGCAAAGAGAAAAATTTGAAAGTCTCAGAGGAAAGTTTGATGACATGAGAATGAAAGAAGGAGAAAACATAACATAGTACAGTAACCAAATCAAGGAGGTTGTGAATGCTATTTATGGAGTAGGTGGAGTTATTGACGAAGATACTAGTATAAGTAAGATTCTCAGAACTTTATTGCCTATTTATGCTATTAGAATCTCTACAATACATGAAATGAGAGCAACACCTGGGAATAATATTACAATTGATAGTCTAGTCAGTAGACCATTTTCATTTGATCCGAACAATTTTGACAATAGTGTTGTTCCTACTGTTGAGTCTGCATTTATGTCACCTCTGAAAAATTAGTAAATCTGGTAACAAACACACGATAAGAAATGATAGTGAAAGTGACAGTGATGAGAGAGAACTTGATGAAATTGAAGCATTAATGGCTAGAAGATTCCCTAAAGTTAAAGGAAGATATAAAGGTAAACTACCTTTGGTATGCTTTAATTGTAAATAAATTGGACACTTTATTGCCAGATGCCCTAACAAGAAAAATGATGAAAGAAATAATGAAAGATCTAATGACAGAAAGGATGACCGAGAATACAAACGCAAACAATAGTATGACAGAAGGGGTAACCATGGTTACAAATACAAAGGCATTAAAGCATGCTACCTTGTTGAAAATAAAGATGAAGACACTGACACCGACACCAATGAAGATATTGAGACAATGTTTGTAGCTATGAAAGAAGATTTGGAAGAAGATGAGAGGTATGTTGAAACAACACTTATTTCTAAAGTTAGCAAGAATGATGTTTGGATTTTTGATAGTGGCTGTACTCATCATATGACTGTAGATAAACAAAAAATTGAATTTCTTGAGCATTATAATGGTGGATCTGTTAGAATGGGAAATGATACACCTTGTTAAGTGAAAGAAAAAGCTAATATATTGCTGAAAAAAATGATCAAATGTGAGAATGCATATTGGGTGAAAGGACTTAATTATAATGTGTTGAGTTTTTCACAGTTAAATAACATAGGTCACCGAGTTGCATTTGAGAACAGAAAAGCTAAAATCTAAATTGAAACGGGAAAGTTGATCAGCACAGGAGAACAATCAAAAGGTAATCTATTTTATGTTGAGTCTATAGGAATCTATTGTTTGATGGCTAGAAATGAAGATGCAGGGTTGTGGCATAAGAGGTTATGTCATGTGAATTTTGACAGCATTGTTAATATTAGTAAGAAAAGGAAAGTAAGAGGCTTATCGAGCATATCTAAACCTGACCATGTCATGTGCAAGAATTTTCAAATAGGAAAAATGTCAAAATATAGTTTTAAGAGCAAAACATTTTCCTCTAATATTATTTTGAACTGGTTCATACTGACTTATGTGGACCCATGAGAACACAGAGTTATTATGGTGATAGATACTTTATTTTATTTGTTGATGACTATTCTAGAATGATGACTATCATGTTCTTAAAAGAAAAATTTGAAGCATTTAAGATGTTCAAATGGTACAAAGCTAAATTGGAAAATAAAGTGGTAAAGAACTGAAATGTTTAAGATCAGACAAAGGAGGACAATTTATTTATGATGATTTCACTAAAGTTTGTAATGAGCATGGAATTAAGAGATAGATCTCTGCACCGAGGACACCATAGCATAATGAGATTGCTGAAAGGAGAAATAGATCCATTGTGGATTGTGCTAGAATGTTGATGATTGAAAAAAGTATTACACAAGTTTACTGGAGGGAAGCTATTAGTACTGCTGTATACATATTGAACTAAGTACAACTGAAGACAAATTCAAACAAGACATCTTATGAATTATGGTATGGTTACACACCTAATGTGAGTTACTTTAGAATATTTGGAAGTCAATGCTATATTCTGAAAGATGATAGAAATGAGAAATTTGATTCAAAAGGTGATGAAGGAATATTTCTAGGATATTCTACTAAGAGAAAAGCTTATAAATTTTTGAACAAGTCTTCTAACAAGATCATTGAAAGTTCAAATGTAAGAGTTGATGAATTTTCTAAGAAGAATGATACTGAAAGTAAAAAAGAACCAGACGACTAGAGTAGATTTTTTTACAATGAAGATCCTAACACTTTGCCCAAGAAAATGCCTAACATTACTGAGCAACATGGTAATGTTACCAAGCATCAAGATGCACCAACTGAGAATAAGGAAGATGTTGTAGCTGGAGATCAGGATCATACACCAAATGGAGAATAGAATGAATAAAGAACTGAACCTGTACTTGCAAAATATGTTAGAGAATGTCATCCACAAAATCATATTATTGGAGATAAGAGAGCTGGCATGGTGAAATGAAGTAAGTTGACTGATAACACATGTTTGATTTGTGAATTTGAGCCTAAAAATATTAGAGATGCACTTGCAAATGATGATTGGATTAAGGCAAAGAATGAGGAAATTGAGAAGATACAAAAGAAAAAAACATGGACATTGGTACCGAGATTGAATGATAAGAATGTAATTGGCACCAAATGGATATTCATAAAAAAATTGAATGAGAATGGAGATTTTACACAAAACAAGGAAAAAATAGAATGCAAAGGGTATGCACAAGAAAAAGGTATTGACTATGGAGAAACTTGTTAGAAATAGTCCCAAGAGATAACTGAGAGGGGGGGGGGGGGAATCAGTTATCTACNAGAAAAAGGTATTGACTATGGAGAAACTTGTTAGAAATAGTCCCAAGAGATAACTGAGAGGGGGGGGGGGTGAATCAGTTATCTACTATTTTTAATTATTTTCTCCAATTAAGTACATAATAACATTAAGCATAAATACAACAAGATAACAAAAAATAGAAAACCACAATTTTGGTTACGGGGAAACCAAAATAGGTAAAAACCCCGGTGGGAATTAACACCCACAAATAATTGCACTAGAGTATAATGATCCTTGTTAGAAGATCTGACAACCCTGTTAGGAGTTGATCTTTACAATGCAGTAAGTATAGTGACCTAGTTAAGGATCAAAACCTATTACGAGTCTTTTATAAATAACCCTATTAGGGGTGAGGACACACTGTCCAAGAGCACACTGCTAAAATGATGAAGGCTGCAACCTTCAATAAAATAGATATACACTATATCTGATAATGAACTATTTGAGTAGACCTACTATCTTGATTAGTTCCAGTGAATTGTATGCACTCTCTATTTCTTCACATATATCTTCAACTGATGAATGATATAGCTTTACTGTCCCAAAGCAACTAGCTCCCTGCTCTGTTCTTTTTCACTTTCTTTTCTTTTTCTTTTCACACTTTGGTGATCAAAAATGAACTGCTATATGTATCTTCTTCAAGAGATATGATCACGTCGGTTGTAGGAATCCCTTCAATACTTTTCTTGTTGGCTAAACTAAGCACACAAAATAATTAGAACCGCACAACTCAAAATGAATAGATGCATCGCTTCACATAGTTGGCTCCACCAAAATCACCCAAACATCACACTTCAGATGAATATCATTTAGTGCCTTTGGTTAATCATCTTTGAATCATAACTAAACATGAATCTAAACACGCATATCCCAAAGATAGACGCAGCTAAAGAATCAAAAAAATTACTGTTGCCTCTTAAAAACACTCCTCTGAAACTATGGCTGGTAAACAGAGCAACATAACTCAGCTGTAACTGAACTTCTAAATCTGTGTATGCTCATAGCATAATAAATATGTCTTCAACATAAAAACAACCATGCAAGGCTCCAACATATCCATACTAAAAATTGAATATAGAACACTGTTGTATACTATATGTTGTCATCAATGACAAACATACAATCAACTATTTGCACAAAGGCAAATCTACAACAATCTCCCCCTTTGACATTGATGGCAACATGTGATATGAAAAACATCATCAATCCAAAAGTATCTTCTTTATTTTTACAATATTCTAATTATCCTTATCACAGGTACCTCTTAACTGTTGCATCTCCTTTGACTATGTTTTTATTTTCATGACTGTATACTCCCCCAGAGTATATGCTCCCCCTTACTATATACTCCCCCTTTGACATCAATGGAAAAGGATGCCAAATAAAAATAAACACATGTACTACTCCAGAAGTAGATTATTCAACTACTCATCAGTCACCAAGGACTGATGCACGTACTGTAAATTCTAATCAGAATCAGGAAAGGGAATTACTCCCAGCTTCTTCCTGAGATACTCAAAAGTATCTTTTGATAAAGGTTTCATAAATATGTCTGCCAATTGATCTTTGGTGCTTACATAATCCAACTTCACTTCTCTCTGCAACTTTTTCTCTTAGAAAATGATATTTTATTTCTATGTGTTTTGTCTTTGCATGCATCACAAGGTTCTTTGACATATTAATAGTGCTAGTGTTGTCACAATGTATGGCAATAGGATAATTAATATAAATTCGAAAGTCTTTAATCATCTGTTGTGATCCAAACCATTGTTGAACAATTCAATGCCGCTTCTACATACTTAGCTTCTGCTATTGACTGAGAAATACAGTTCTGCTTCTTGCTTGTCCAAGTAACCAACCTGTTCCAAAAAATACTTCTCCTCCTAAGGTAATCTTTCTATCATCAACAAAACCTGACCAATTTGCATCTGTGTACACATGAAGTTCTACATTTTATGAATTAGGATACCATAAACCATAGTCTATAGTTCCTTTTAAATATCTGAATATTCTTTTTATTTCCATTAAGTGATTCTATTTTGGTTCAACTGCAAATCTCCCAACAATGCCAACTGAATTAGAAATATCTGGTCTAGATTGAGTGAGATATATGAGTTTTCCAATCATGGATTTGTAAAGTGTTTTGTCAACTATTGTGGAGTCATCATTTTTAGAAAGATTTCTTCTTGTTATCATAGGAGTGCTTACTAGCTTGCAATCTTCCATCTTGAATGTCTTCAATATCTCCTTCACATATTTATACTGATTTATGAATATATCTCTGTCTTCTTGCTTTACATTTAATTCTAAAAAGTATTTTATAGGTCCAATCATGCTCATTTCAAATTCACTATGCATCTCTTTGGAAAATTCTGCACTAATCTTGTCATTACCTCCAAAAATAATGTCATAAAAAAAAATAGCAACAAGTAATAATCCTTCAAGTGTCTCTCTTATAAATAAGTTGCAATCTGCTGCTCCCTTTTTGAATCCAATCTTCGTCAAGTAGCCATTAAGTCTCTCATACCATGCTCTTGGGGCCTATTTAAGTCCATAGAGGGATTTATTTAGTCTGTATACCATGTTTGGTTTGTCTGATAATTTAAATCCTTCAGGCTGCTCTATGTAGACTTCTTCCTTCAAGTCATGGTTCAGAAATGCTAACTTGACATCCATCTGATATACATTAAAGTTCTTGAATGTTGCATAAGCTAAAAACAATTTAATAGCTTCCAGTCTTCTCATAGGGGAAAATGTATCAGAGTAGTCAATTCCTTCTCTCTACGCTATCCTTTACATACCAGTCTTTCTTTGTTTCTTATCACTGTACCATCTTCATTCATTTTGTTTCTGAATATCCACTTAGTTCAAATCACATTTTTATCACAAGGTTTGGGGACCAATTCCCATGTGTCATTCTTAATTATATGATCTAATTCTTCTTGCATTGCATTTTTCCAATCTGAATCATTACACGCATCTTCAACAATTAAGGGTTCAATTTGTGAAAGTAAACATACCTCTTCATCAACGATTGAACCTTTTTCTCTAGATCTTGTCAAAACTTTGCTGCTCTGATCTCCAATGATATATTCTTTTGAATGGTATCTAGATGTGTATTTTGAAATTTTAGGTGTGACACTCTCATCTGTAATATGTGATTCTTCTTCACTTGGTTCAGGGTTATTGCATGATACATCAATACAGTAAAAAATTTCTTCAATAACTATATCTTTATTGATAGGTCTAGGTTCATCTTCAATCATAGGTGCATATTCATAATATCTCTCTTGAATCATGAACTTCTCATCAATTTTCACATGTGCACTTTCAATGATTTTCTTCAACCTTAAATTAAAAATTCTGTAGGCTTTTCTCTTAGTAGAGTAACCAAGAAAAATACCTTCATCGCTTCTAGCATCAAACTTACCAACACTATCATCTCTCTTGATGTAGCACTTGCTTCAAAAGATTTTGAAGTATTTTACTGTGGGTATATTACCAAACCAAAGTTCATAAGGTGTTTTGTCTACACCTGGTCTTAGTTGAATTTTGTTGATAGTATAGACTATTGTATTGACTGCATCTCTCCAATAGGTGTGCGCAACTTTTCCTTCAATCATGATAGTGCACGCTGTGTCAAGTATTATCCTGTTTCTTCTTTCTACAATTCCATTTTTTTGAGGGGTTCTGGGTGCACTTAGTTGTCTTTTGATCCCATGTTCTTTATAGTAGTGAAGAAACTTATCAGAGGTGAATTCTCCTCCTCTATAAGATCTCAGACATTTTATCTTTAATCCAGACTCATTTTCAACTTTAGCTTTGAATATTTAGAATTTCTCAAAAGCTTCAGATTTATCTTTCAAGAACACAACCCACATCATTCTAGAGAAATCATCAACAAAAAAAATGAAATACCTTTCACCATATTATGACCTTGTTTGAGTAGGTCCACATAAGTTTATATGCACTAGATCTAATTTGTTCTCTACAGAGTTCTATTTGCTTCTGAATGAGTTCCTCACATGCTTTCCCATCACACATTCCCTGCACATAGTATCAATAGGTCTTGCAATACTAGGAAGGTCTCTTATCGCCTTTACATTGCTTATCTTTACTATGTTTTCAAGATTGATATGACAAAGTCTTTTGTGCCATAACCAATTGTCATCCACTTTTGAAACAAAACAACTTACTTCAGAGTTAAGCTAAAAAAAATTACCTTTGGTCTTTGAACCTGATGCTATCATGTCTCCTTCTTTGTTATTAATGATGCACCTATTTCTTTTTAATTCTAATTGATATCCTTTATCGATAAACTATCCAACACTTAGTAGGTTACGATGTAAACCATCAACATACAGAACATCATATGTCTTGTTCTTTCCATCCAAGGTGATAGATCCTCTGCCTATGATAGGTTTGGGAGTGTTATCTCCAAATATAACCATGCCACCTTTGTACTTATCTAGATGTAAAAATCTAGCTTTGTCTCCTTTCATGTGATGTGGACACCCGCTATCTATGGTCCAATCTGTTCTGATGTCTACTTTTGAAACTAAAGCCAATTCTTGTGCTTTCTTTTCATCTTCAATTTCTATTTCATCAATCATTTTTTTAACATCTTTTATTGCAATGAATCCAATTTCATCCTCTCCTGAATCATCATCAGTCACACCATCTTCAACATAATAGCATTCTTTAGTATATTTGGGCTTGTAATCTGATCTAAACTTCTTGACTCTTGTAGGACACTTGGATGAAAAATGGCCAACTTTGTTGCATGAAAAACATTTGAATGGTATCTGTCCTTCATATTTTCCTTTACCTTTCCTTTCTTTCTTAGAAATCATAGCAATGATTTATTATAATTATGTATCCCCTTCTTCTTTCTCAATATTACTAGAGATGCTCAAGGATTTCTTACCATGGACCGAGGCTTTGAAAGCTGTTTCAATTTTAGGTTCTGTCTTCAATCTTGATATCTCAAATGCTAAAATTTTACTTATCAAGGTTTCTCTTTTGAAGTCTTTTGAAAATTGCATGGTTTCATCCAAGATGTTTATCTTGCTCTCATAATCTACTGTCAATGTAGTCATCAGTTTGTCCATTATGTCTTCCTCTGAAATTTCTCGACCATTGTTTTTGATTCCTGAAACTGCTTCATTAATCCTCTGATTGTAAGCTTTGATGTTTTCTTTAGGTAGCATTTCTAAATTGTTGTATTTTTTCTTCCATTTCTTTCTACGTGCATTCTTGGATTTGATGTCTCCTTCAAACATGTCTTCTAGGTATTTCCATATTGAATATGCTTTATCTTCCTTCTTAATCTCAGAAAATTCACTGTCAGATAAGGCACTGATTAGGGCTTCTTTGGCAATTGAATTTTGGGTGAATACTTCCTTTTGTTTATTAGTGGAGTCTTCTTCTGCAAGATCTTTCAAAGTAGGAACATCAATTTCATGAGTAGCAACCTCATAAATCTCAAAACCAACGCACTATAGATGTGTTATCATTTTTTTTCTTCCAGTCAAGATAATTTTCTCCATCAAACTTAGGACTCTCTTTTCTGAAGTATGCCATATGATCTACCTTAAGCTGTTAGGATTTCTCTCTAAGGCACTTAGCTCTGATACCAATTTTTATAAATAGTCCCAAGAGATAACTAAGAGGGGGGGGGGGGGGGGTTGAATAAGTTATCTAGTAGTTTTAATTGCTTTCACCAATTAAGTACAAAATAACATTAAGCATAAATACAACAAGATAACACATAATAGAACACCACAATTTTGGTTATGGGGAAACCAAAATAGGTAAAAACCCTAGTGGGAATTAGCACCCACAAAGAAATGCACTAGAGTATAATAATCCCTATTAGAAGATCTTACAACCCTGTTAGGAGTTGATCTTTACAATGCAATAAGTATAGTGACCTGGTTAAGGGTTAGACCCTGTTAGGAGTCTTTTATAAATAACCCTGTTAGGGGTGAGGACACACTGCTAAAATGATGAAGGCTGCAACCTTCAGTAAAATAGATATACACTATATCTAATAACGAACTATTTGAGTAAACCTACTATCTTGATAAGTTCTAGTGAATTGTATGTACTCTCTGTTTCTTCACATAGATCTTCAACTAATGAATGATATAGCTTTACTATCCCAAAGAAACTAGCATCCTACTCTGTTCTTTTTCACTTTCTTTTCTTTTTCTTTTCACACTATTGTGATCACAAATGAACTACCATATGTATCTTCTTCAAGAGATATGATCACATCGGCTGTAGGAATCCATTCAATACTTTTCTTGTCGGCTAAACTAAGCATGCAACATAATTAGAACTGCACAACTCAAAATGAATAAACACACCGCTTCACATAGTCGGCTCCACAAAAATACCCAAATGTCACACTTCAGATGAAACACGTTTAGTGACTTTGGTTAATCATATTTGAATCATAACTAAACATGAATCTGAACATGCATATCCCAAAGATAGGCGCAACTGAAGAATCAATAAAATTACTGTCGGCTCTTAAAAACAATCCTCTGAAACTGTGGCTGGTAAACAGATCAACATAACTCAGTTGTAACTAAACTTTTGAATCTGCGTGTATGCCCATAGCATAATAAATATGTCTTCAACATAAAAACAACCATACAAGGCTCCAACATATCCACGCTGAAAATTGAATATAGTACACTATTGTATACTATATGTTGTCATCAACTACAAACATAAAGTCAACTATTTGCACAAAGGAAAATCTCCAACAAAACTTTTGCACCTATTTCTAGACTTGAAGGAGTTATAATATTGCTTTCTTATGCTACTTACAAAGGAGTTAAAGTTTATCAGATGGATGTTAAATCTGAATTTCTGAATGAGACACTACAAGAAGAGGTATACATTGAACAACATGAAGGTTTTGTTGATCCTAATTAGACAAGCATGGTATGTAAGTTGAACAAAGCCTTGTATGGACTGAAACAAGCACCAAGAGCATGGTATGAAATACTACACTCCTATCTTATCAATATTAGATTTATTAGAACAAGTGATAACAATAATTTATACTTGAAAGGAGGAACTGATGATAAGATTCTAATTGCTGAAATTTTTGTTGAAGATATTATATTTGGAGAAAATGATAACTTATGCAAATCATTCACTGATGAAACGAGAAAAGAATTTGAAATGTCAATGTTCAGAGAGATCAAATTTTTTCTTGGCTTGCAAATATTACAACAGGATGAAGGCATATACATTACTCAATCAAAGTATATCAAGGAAGTACTGAAGACATTCATAATGGAAGATTCAAAACCATTCGGATACCTATGGTCACTGGATGCAAATTGACAAAAGAAGTCAGACAACTAAGGTAAATTAGACATTGTATAGATCTATAATTGAAAAATTTATGTATGTTGTATACACAAGACTAGACATTTTACACACAGTTGGTATTGTAGCAAGATTCTTTGATAATCCTAAGGAATCACATATGACTACTGTAAAGAGAATTTTTAGATACTTGAAGAACACTAAAGATTATGGATTATGGTACAAGAAAGATGGAAAGTTTGAACTAAAAGTTTACATAGATGTTGATTGGGCTGGGAACATTGATGATAGAAAGAGCACTACTGGTGGATAATTATTTTTGGGAGAATATTAGTTACTTGGATAAGTAAGAAGCTAGGATGCATATCTCAGTCAACTCTAGAAGAAGAATATGTTTCTGGTGCTGCAAATTGTTTGAACATTGCATGGAGAAAAAAACTTTGGAAAGGTATGAATGAAGAGATCACTGACCCAGTGATAATTTATTGTGATAATACTAGCGCACTTAACATTTCTAAGTGATGTATGAAAAAACAAAGCATATATCTATAAAGTATCACTACTTGAGGGAACAGGTACAAGAAAAACAAGTGACACTGGAATATGTGCAATAAAAAAAACAAATGGATAACATATTCACTAAACCCTTACCAAAGGATACATTTAAGTACTTGAGGAATAGACAGGGGGTCTTCCCCTTGTCTACTAGTCAGTAAGATGACTAGGAGGTTGCATCAACCTATATTTTATTAGAATATCAATCATGTTGATGCAAAATGAGAACTCGACCAACATTGCATTTCATTACACTACAAGGTACCTAATCTGAACTGAAATCCCATAGATATTTTTGGCTACTGAAGAGCTGTATATTTTCTTTTTGGCATTTCTGTCAAAGGAAGAGATCATTCAATGAAATATCTATCCACTACAAGGGAGAAAAGGAGAAAAGACAAAGAGAGAAAATGATATATCTATCCATTTAAGGGAGAGAAGATTGAAATGAGTAAAATCTATAGGAAGAGTCTACATGGTGATTTTTATGTTGTGTAGTGATTAAAAATATTCTATGTACAAGCTAGGGAGAGCTACAACATTTTGCATATAGTTGTAGAACTGAAGTTTGGTATTCTATGGCATTTCAATATTACATATTTCATGTTGTGTTGCCATCAATGCCAAAGGGAGAGATTGATGAACTACAATTGATTGTATGTTTGAAATCATTTAGTTGATGATCAAATGAGTTACAAATGTGATGATAGACATTAATCAGTTAATGTATTGTCATTGATGTCAACTTATTTGAGTATCAATCCTGGTAAAAAACATCTATTATGGATTGGAGATCTGGAATAAACAAAGTTTATGCAGTCAGTAATTGAAGAGTTCTGGATACACCGAGCTAGAATAGTGGACACCGAGTATATATAGTGTATACCAAGCACAATGTTAACCAAGTAATGTATCACCAACGCATCATGGTATTGATTGAGTAAAACAAACCGAAGGCTGACTAAAATGATTAGCTGGCATTTGTTTATGATTTAGAGGTAATTGATAATGTTTTTTATGTTGATCAAATGACTATGAAAATTCAAGATGATCGGATGAAGGAGATTGAAACATGTTTTTAACACAACTCCTAAGGAAGGATGAAGCGACAAAATCAATGATGGAGATCAAGTGACAAAATATAAGGATGGAAATTAAATGAGTTATGATGTCTAAATAAGAAACAAGAGATTCAATATGAATCATACACACATACATGAAAATGTGCACATGCATATTATTGAAGAGATTAACTTCATGCATGACTGATCAAATTGGTTGAAGACAGAACCAAGCAATTCAGCATACAACACTGAGTGATACAAAAGAGTATTAACCAAACAGAATAGAGTATGAAGAATCAGAGGGACTAAAGTGATTTTTGATCAGAGGTATTATGTACTTAGCATAGATTTGAAAATCTACAAATAGAGTTTTATTTAATTTAGATCATTACTGTATCAATTTGACCATTGTTTCAGAAAAATTTCTTAACTGAGCAGGACTTAACAGTCTTTATTATGAAATTCAATGAATGTTGATTTTTTTCTTGTTGACCCCATAGTGAATGATTTTTCAAGGAAGAAATGTTAGTGATTATTCCTCTCACTAGGTCACACCTAACATTGTGCATTGTAACCTTAATAGGGCTAGCTCTTTATTAAGATCACTTTAGAAGAGTGAATTATTTTGGGTTACCAGTTCTAGGTGGTTTTTCCCTTAACAAGGTTTCCACATTAAAAATCTATGTGTTAATGTGCATGAATGTGTTGGATTGATATTTTTCTTTACACATTACTTTATATGAATTGATCGATAATAACAGTATTGATTTACTACTACTCAGTAGATAAGTTTGAAACTAAGTTTGAGATCACAGTTCATATTTCACCAAGTTGATTTATATGTTTGAAATTATTGTTATATATGGGAGTATTTGGGACTGTAGGATAATTGGTTCTAACTAATTCTCCCCCCTCTCATTTATCTAACACTCTGGAGTTAAAATATGAA
This sequence comes from Thuja plicata, assembly GCA_018584345.1. Taxonomy (NCBI): domain Eukaryota; kingdom Viridiplantae; phylum Streptophyta; class Pinopsida; order Cupressales; family Cupressaceae; genus Thuja; species Thuja plicata. Next base: position 663,667 of record MU226250.1, read on the forward strand.
GTTTAATTATATTAATCAACACACCAATTTCAATTAAATTCATTTACAGGAATAATAGTGGTCCTCTTTACCTAATGGAGGCACATCACGTTCATGATGTTGCTTATCGAGATCATGCTCCACTTGGTCACCACGGTCTACATACTCTAAAATATAAACAAAAAAGGTTATATGAATTTTAATTTAAAATGTTTAATTGTATCAATAATTACAAAAAATGGAATAGCTAATGAATACCTTCACCACTCGGATGCACAACATGACCTTCAACATGTGCGGGTTGTGTTCTAGGATTAATAGGCTACATTGCAACATCGTGTACATTGTTATCATTTCTATCTTATTTAAAACAAAAATATTCATTTTATGTTGGAAATTAGCATCAAATTAATAGATTATTGCTGAAGTCTTCAAATTGTAATAATTTTCAATTGGCCTATTTACATGTGTGACCGATGCACTAGAATCTCGTGTGTGGCTACTAGACTCTCATAGGTATTCAGCCACAACTACATAGTTATGCTGGAAGATAATTATTTTGTCATCTTTTGTCGGTGCCACATTGAATTTAGATCCCTGCATTTTTGCCAAATATCATTAATTTTTTTTGTATTGTTAGATAAAACAAAATTGTTTGCAATTTATAAAAATTTCAATTTGATATTTGATTTACTGTTACTTACAAGTCATGCGGAAAGTTTCATATAACCACCATAACCGAGTTTGTGTTGGTCGTGCGTTACTAGTCTAGCCTTAGTTACCTTTGATGTGTCCATTAGTCTATGAAAAGTTTGAAATATCTTAGATTATATAAATATAAAGATTAGTAATTAGTACATAATTACATTATTAGTCATATCACATACCTTCTTTTGGCATCTATTGACATATTTCCTTTTTTTACTTCAACTTTCTCCTTCGCATCCAAGATGAGGTTCTTCCATTCCAGCTCCAGAATCATGGGGGGATGCTTGTACTTTGGGTTATTATTTAAATGTGTTCTGTACTGGTCCCTCACATAATTGAGATATTGCCCTGATTTCTCAAGGACCTTTTATTTTGAAAATAATTTATCTCTAAAGAGCTCAACCAAATGCTCTATGAGATCATCTTTTATCTTTTTTTTCTTGGTCATTCCACCTTTTAATAAAAAACAAACTTGTTAGATTCTGGAATGAATTGAAGCTACGTTTAATATACTTCAAGAAATGGATGAAAGGAAAAATATTCTAGCAATGATATGAAATGTAAATATTCAAATAGGGTTAGTTCACATATGACGTCTCACCTTTTACATAGGCTGGGCACAAATATCTGCAATGTAAGCTCATTCATATCTGCAATGTAAGCTCATTCATATTTTTTTTTTATAAAAAACATTATTTCCTGCAAAACAATCATGGAATCATTAGTCCAAAAATGAGTGATCAATAAGTAAATTACAATCAGATTATATATAATAATAATAATTTTAAAGTACCTGGAACTTGATGTATTTTTAAAGGAAGCATTTCTTCCTCACTAAAGACCAAAGTGACCATCATCAATCCCGTACTAGTAACATGGGAAGAACTAGGAAATGACGCTATGTTCTCATTAGTAGTAGGATCTTGATGAGATGAATCTCCCATTGCAGAAAATCAATCCACTATGAAATGTCCCCAAGAAAGAACACTTGAAGAGAAATAAACACATAATATAAGAGAGAAGAAGGACCCACCAACTCTGGCATGTGCAGGAGTGGATGTTTGCATGCTATGCGTTGATGATATTGCAGACTACAATACATAGGGGTTTAATGTCGAGGGAGGAGGTGTTTGCACAGGAGTATCCACAGGACCTGAAGAATAATACATTCAATATACAAAATATTAAATATTTTCCAAAAAGAGTGGTGAATACAAAAACTTCACTTTCGATTTTTTTGCTAATGCTAACCCAAAAGAATTTTTTTGCAAGAGATTGATTGTTTTAAACACATTAATAATTGCATACATTTATAAAATGGTAAATTATTTTACTGCCAGTAATGCCTTGATCAAGTTCAGGCATAGGTTGATGAGGATGCAAATAAATCTGTAATAACAACACACATATTTTAGTTCATGATATATAAGAGTATAAAATATAAACCATTATTGAAATTTTTTTATAATTGAAGATTTCATAAATGCTTACTTCCAAGTTTGGTGCTATGCCCATTAAATATTTTTCCCTCGCTTCTAGCTGAGAACTTTGAGGCACTACAAATGCGAGAGAAAAAAATTATTTATTAAGTCTTTGAAGGTCCTTTTCTATCACCCTGACATGATTTGGGAATGTTGCAAACTCCTCTTGCAATGATAATGTCCAGTCCACCTCTGTACATGTATCCTGAGGTATCGCAGGTGCTTTACCCTTTCTCTAAATATTCATTTTTGACAAGAATATTAGTAACATTATCAAAATTAGTGCAAAACCCCCAAGAAAACAACATAATAATATAACATTTTGCTTCTATCTAATTTGTACAATTACAATGACTTTTACCTATGCGAAAGAAGTGCTTTAATATGCATCCCTTCCTATGCCATCTGATGGATCACTGCCCCCTGTGAGAAAGATTAAATATAAAAACATTAGCGAAATCAAACCAACAGAGTTATAAAAAAACTTAATAATAAAATGATATATTGGGATATTTAATTGGAGACTGGTTTAAATGGTATATAGTACTCACCACCCCCATGATAGAAACCTTGTTTGTATCTATGCGGTTCAAATTTTAATCTATTAGTAGCTCTTCCCCTGCACTTATTTATTTTATTGCACATACAAATACACAATTTTCCTCACGCGACTCAAACATGCAATTGGGTCGCTTATTAGTATACCCAGGTCATGTATTATTTACGAAACCTACAATATTCCCTGTTACTTTTGGCCTTCCATAAATGTACATAGAAACTCTTTTACTTTGATCATTATCTTTCCTTTGCACATAATTTGGTGACCGTGAATACCTACACATACTTTTTGTATATTAAAAAATCTGCATCCAGTTTTTATAATTTGAACAAGGTCTAACATACTCTATCAGTCCAAGAAATTTATTGTAACTAACCTTTATGTAATACATAGAAAATAGGCCCAAATCATGTAATGAAGATGATGATATGCAATATATCCCCTCATTGACACAAAAGTCAGTGTTATTAGAGGCAATTCCTTGGGTACCCATTATTTCTATAGACATGTGTACCTCAAAGGCACCTTGATATCGCCTTCGGTTTCATCATCATCATAAGAACATGACCCTCCTTGAGAAAGGAAAAATTCCATGCATTTATTGAATTTTCTTCTAATCTTTTGACCTTTGGTTGATCTCCCTATTTAGATCTACTAAAAGAGATACTTTCGTAACTCAAGGAAGACACATATAAAAAATATCTATTTGGTGGTACTTGCAGTCCATCATATGAGAGATATAGTTGGTAATGAGCGAGATATGAGAGAAATTTAAATTTACATCTGTAGTTGTCAATTTGACAATATTTACATCTTTTTTGTAACTATCCAATTGTGAAGACAATAGGTTTATATTGTTACAGTTGGTTTCTTAGGGAGTTTGAAAGTAGTTTGAAGTGATTGGTCGATGTTTGGAATCAATAAAATGATATTTAAACAAAATTTTATATGATTTTCCATAAAATAGTCACTGTATATGCGCTTGTTTCCATTTGAATGTGTTTATCTTGAAAGCTTGGTGTTTGGAGATGTTAAAGCAATGAGTTAACTTTGTTTCATGGTTGGAATCAATTCATTTGGTGTAGGGTAGAAGAAGTTGTACATTTTTGGGGGATGAGAGAGGAGATGTTGTACAATACCCCTTGTTGGTTATAGAGGAGTATGCATTGATAGCATATCTTATGAAGCCATGAAATTGACTGGACTGTCACATGAAAGAGAGGGTTGACTGTGGGTCAGGGGTGGGGTGTTTTTAATAAATGATTAAGGGTTCTCATTTTTTCTTGGGTATAGGGGGAATCCACGGGGTGAGTGTTAGTATAAATCAAGATTCTAAGGTGGATTTTGTTGAAGGGATATGTTTAAGGACAATCATAAGAAAGTGGAAGAGGATTTAAAGTTCAGTGATGATGGATTACTCTTAGGGTATGGAGTCTAGAGGGATTCCAAGAAAGGTGCATTGACCTGTCATAGGTCTAAGTTGTGAGTTACATTGGGAGAGTGTGTGGGGAGTAGATGCAAGTTGGGAAAGGAAAATTTGAAGACCCTATAAGCCGTCAGATTTGGTAGTTGGAGTTTGGTGAAGAAACAAGGACTAGTATGCCTTGAAGGGGAGTTGATTTCATGATGTGTTGGTTGGCATGTTACCAAGTAGTGAGAGATCAGAGTTGGGACATGATTGGGATTGAAGTATAGTGATAAATGTAAGAGATCTTGTTCAAAATTATGTTATCTTGGGTTAACCAAGCCAGACCCTTATATAAAGCCTTGAGTTGAGTCTAATTCCTTGACAGGGTTTAAGTCTTTGTTGAATCCCTTGGGTTGAGTTATGTTCCTTAGAGGAATTTAGGAGGGCTTTGAATCAAGAAAGAAAGAAAATAATATAATGTTTCTATATGGTTTATTGAATTATACCTATCAATCCATGAGATTGTGCAACATCCCCATCAACCCGGTTCAAGTTCTTGCATATGTAATTCATTTATCATATGTTAGCTAAAATTTACATGATACATATGATAAAAATTATATAATAGACAACATGAACAATAGGAAGTCATCATAATCATTGTATATTATTTCATTCCTTACCTTTACTTTATTTATAATGTGAAAGATCCTCAACAATAGGCTTGACTTTTTAGTCAATTACCTGTTTCCACCAAGGGTAACATAATCACACCACATTTATACATGAATTAGCACCAACAATTAAGCATCATAAGCATTGAATTTGTAATTTTATAAATAATAAATACATTAAATATATGAGTAATTTGATAAACAAGAAATACAATAAATCATTTGATAATTTTAAATCTTTTCAACACAAAAAATCTTGTTCCTTTAGGTGATAAGAATTCCATGGTTATTTTCAACACAAAATATAACACCGATTCAGTATTTTATTCAATTAAGGATCTCATTCAATGGCATATTAAATTAAGGATATCACATACCTCATACATTTGATTCATGTCATCATAATCATCATCATCATCATCATCATCATTATCATCATCATCGTCATCATAATCACCACGAACAACATCATCATTTAGGTCTTCTTCTTCGTGAACATTTCCGTCATCAACATCATTGACTAATTATCGATCGTGATCATCATCTATATCCTTTTCTACTTCTTTGACATCTTTTTCTTCTGTCACATTACACTTTATCGGGATTACTCTTGGATCATGTCTAACAACAAATGACCAACCCAGTTTATTTGGAACCTCTAAGTAAAATACCTGCTCACATTGGCTTGGAAGAACATAGGGCTCATCTCCAAATGGCTCAAAGGAACTTGTATTAACCGTTGTAAATCCATTATCATGCTCAATAATAGTTCTATCAGGATCATTTTGATTTAGTCGTAGGCTGTACCATTTGATGACGAATAGAACTGATTTGAAGGAATTGATGTCACACTCAAGTATATAATCCAAAAATCCATAGTATCAATTTTGAGAGTCTTGAGGATGTATGTCATTTCTAGATGAAATATTAGTCCCCTCAAATACTGTAGCTATCCCAAAATCACAAGTTCTCTCCGTGTTATCCAACTTTTTTATGCAAAATTTATGACCATTATAGCACATGGCTTTGTGGTGTTTGACCTGCAATATGTCAAACATGTCAAAATTATTGTATCATGAGTTTATAAACATATGGTTGATTAATATATTTTTATGCACCTCTGCATTTCTTAAACCATTTGCTAAATCAATTTGCATTTGCGTAACATTAAAATCTTCATTATGATGAGCTTCTTTAACCAATGAAGCCACACCTTCCCATGTTAATGAGCGACGAGAAGGATGACATCATTCAATCCATATCATCATCCAATAAATATTGTTTAAAATATACAAATGTAGTACATCCCACTCTTGACCAAGTGTACAACAAATAAATAGACTTACAACCAACTTATATTGAAGATTAAGAATTAACTAACTATAATACAATATAAACAACTTATAATTACCTCTGACTTTCCTCAATTTGCCTTTCCCCATCAAGTACTACCCTTCAAATTTGTTAATGGGGTTGGGATCCCAAATAGGATCTACATAGATATTTTCTACAAACTTAGGAATATATTCAGTAATGTACACCATAGTCTGGTATACCATATATCCCTCAAGCATAGAACCCTCAGTATGTGCTCTTTATCAAACCAAAGCCTTTAAAAATTTCAAGTGCCTCTCAACCATCCATATTGACCTAGTGTGTATAGGTCCACACAATTCAATCTCCTCAACTTGGTGTATGAGGTAGTGTTCTTATGCATTGAAAAAATTTGAAGGTAGACACTTTTGTATTTCACACATTAGATGAGGAATTCTCATCCAATATTTTATATCTTCTTTATAGATTTCTTCAGATGATAACCACCTACAAGATATTCAAGACACAATAATATATAAATGAGAATTTACAAAATAATATACAATAAATTACATAACAAGTAAAACATATCCCAAATATAATATCTATACAACAAACCAAACAAATATCACTACTTACCTCATGTATTTTCAAAGATCATATATAACTTTATTGACACTATTGTCAAAGTGGTGTAGTAGAGATAGAGGTAGAATGTACTGCAAAAATTATAAAATGATCTTTTCATTATTTTCTAACATAACAAAATAAAAATTACATGCAAAATACAAATATATAGTAAATACACAAGAACATAAATTACCTTAATGAAGATATGCCAATCATGCATTTTCATCCCTGGCCTAAATTCACTTTTCTTTGATATGAGATTGTTTATGTTCGTAGAAAATCCTATGGGAAATCAATTTTTTTATATGACTTATTTTATAGCATTGCTTTGTTGCTCTGATAATAACCAATGAAGGGAACTTATATTAATTTGGTCTCCATTTCTATTTGATCAAATCACATCTTTCAATGCACGATTGGAATCCTGAATGTGAGTACAAATTTTGATAATTTTTTCTTTGTCACACCTGCCATCCAATATTTTCCATAATGTCTCTGTTATATTGTTTCCAATATGCATAGCATCAACCAAATGCACAATTTGTAGCTTCTCATAGTAGGGAAACCTACTAAATTATGTTGGATAACTTTTTATTCCCTTTGAAAGGTGGTCATTAATGCCTTGATGACCTTCACGATCATCAATTACATCATCAGTAAGCAAAACATAATATCAAGATATAAATTATAAACATAAACCATTAGATGGAATGACATTACCTCCACGATTTATTCTATTATATTCCAACTTCCATAGGCGAGGTGTCATTCTTCATGGCTTTGATGTAGTCTCTTCTTTCCCATTGAAAATATGTTTTTCAGTAATTCGATATTTATGATTTCTATGGAGGAAGTGCCTATACTCATCGAACACCTACTTTCGTAAACTTTTTAAACGATGAGATTTAATCTTCAAACTAGAAATAGGACATGCAAATTATCCCTTTGTTTGAAGATATACAAGATCATGTATAATTGGATTAAATATGTTAATTTTGATAATTATAACTATGATATACAATTTGAACACTATAACATACCACAAAAATGTGTTAGCCCCATGCATAATGTATTGTCCATACAAGCATTGCATGGAATTGAAATTGTCTTTTTCCTATTGGTCTAGAGACATCATACATAGTCACACCATTCCATAACACCACCAACTTGTCGATAAGAGGCTCAATATATACATTCATATTTTTAACTTAGTACTTACCCAGTTGAATGAACAAAAATATTACATAATTATTTTGACTATTTTACAACGGTATTTATAATTTAATGTAGATGACTATTAAATGAAAAAATACCTGGAACAATCATTGCCAACTTTATGTCCTCCCTCTTTATTGACATCATCAGAGGAATGTTATTGTTGATAACAAAAATAGGCCACACAGAGTAAACAGATCCCAGCTCTTCAAATGGATTGACACCATCCGCTGCCAATGAAAGCATGAGGTTACGAGGTTCTTCTTTAAAGTGTGGCCACTTTTCCTCTATGTCCTTGTATGCAGAACCATCCGCCGAGATTCACATAATATCATCTTGACTTCTATTGCGTGCATGGTAATCCATTAAGTGTGCTAGGCTAGTGTGCTTGAATAATCATTACAGACGTGAAATAATGGGAATATAATGAAGAACCTTGTGAGGCACCTTTTTTTTAATATTTGATCTATTTGATATTGTAACATAAGAAAATAGATATGGTTAATTTTAGAGTTTGCTATTATCCTATATTACATTTAAAAGATTGATTTGATTGTTTATTGAAATGTGGGGGGTAAATAAAATGCTCTCCTTCTATCCTTAGATATACAAATGAAAGATCCAAATTGATTAATCCAAAATGGAAGGATCAATGCATAAATGAATCAACCATTTGGAAATAAGGATAAAAAGGAATATCTTAAGTACCCATTTATTTATTTAAATGTGCAATAGATGTAGAAAGATTGATAACCTTAATTAAAATGAATGGGAGAAATGTACTAATCTTAAAATAATGTAGATCTGAAGAGTGCTATTTTCTGAAACTTGTGTTGAGTTTCTAGAAAATCTGACACCAATTCTAGAATAGAAACGCAGAGACGAACAAAACCCAGAAATATTTTTCCATTCTAACACAGTTCCAATTTGTACCCTCAAGTCAATGTCACCATTGACCCATAATTTCTAATTTTGACGTAGGGCATAATCAACCTAAAAAGTCTCAGAATGAAATTCTATTTTTGGATCTTGAAAGTTTGTCAAAAAGGGTATCCAAATTTGTGTCCCAATCTACTGTTCCAAACCTGTACCTACAAGAAAAATGGTTGGTTTTTTTTTTTTTTTTTAGGGGGGGGAGGGGTTTGCCTTGCTCAAACCTCAATTTTGGAATTAACCTTAAAGTATAATTGAAATTGCATAAGTAAAACAAATTAAATAAACAAATTCACCTTGCTTGTAGAAGTCCTTGTGGCGTATTCAAATCCACGAATCCACAAGTATGTATGCACCAAAAAGGATGTAGAATGTAGGATGTCTTTAATCAATTACTTGTAGATCTTCAACACCAATCTTGAATGAGTTCTTTAATTGGAAGAGGCTTGGAGGAACGTGGATGGAGAAATCTTCAACAAGAGGGCTCCATGGAGCTTGAATCCTTCAATGGCCACCAATGGATCTCCTTAATGAAAATGAGTGCTTGAAAAGTGCTTGAGAATGGATGAAAGCTTCAATGGATACTTGGCTTGCTTCAAATATTTCTTCTTCACCTTTGGATCTCACTCTTCAAGTCTTTGAATTCTTGCAATTATGCTTAGTTGATCATGGTTAGAGAAAATGAGAGGAGAAAGCTTCCTTTTATATGAAACTAGGGCACAATCCTCTAGAGAGGCCGACATAGGAGAATTATATTAAAATTGGACCCATTCCCCTAGAAGAGGACCTATATTAAATATAATTTAAGATTTATTATTATGAAGACCGAAACAGCCGACCCGGAAGCGGGAATTAACTTTTTCCAAAGACCGACATCCGAAAACCCTGAAATTCTAAAATTTGAATCCTGGGCATGGAAAATGTCGATTGTGACTTGGGTCAAGGTTGAGGTAGACCTTGACCTAAAAAGGTTGACCTTGACCCTAAGGTCAAAGTCCCATTTTTTCAGTATGGGGTGCCAGAAATAGGTTGGAAAAAGTGGAAATGGGGCATAACAGGGGGATAAAGCCAGATCAAAGTCAGGAACCCATTCAAGGCGCTTAACATGACCCCAAAGAACTTACTCAGAAGGATAAACTAGTTTACCATAGAAGTGCTTCCATTTTCTGACTATACATTTAGCCCCCACTTTAGCAAGAGTATGGACTCAATACAAACTCTTGGTAAAGGAGATCATAAAGAATAGATAATCTTATTGCAATCAAAAGGGACAAAGAAATCCTCAAGCCACCAAGGGACTTAAGTCTTTATCAACCCTAATATCATGATAAGAGAGACATCACCAATTAAGGAGAAAGAGAGAGAGGGTATGGTTACCTCACCCAATGAGAACTTATGTTCCATTGTGAACCACACAAAAGTTTAACTGGAAAGATGGAGTTGAACCGCCTAGTGAATGTGGCTACTCACTAGTCAACCCATCAGGGAGATCCATTCTTAAGGACACCTTCCAACCTTAAGGGATCAAAACATTGCAAATTTGAAATTGGAGGGATCAAGAGATCCATGTAAATTTAAATTGGAGGTATCAAGAGATCATAAAAAGTAAAATATCCATGCTTTAAGGATTAGTCTTTAATCCATAAAGGGAACAAAATCTTAAGTTTTGAAAATATTTTGAATGTGCGTGTGTGCAAAAAGTTAGTAGAGCATATGCCCCCATGTTAAAGTCATTTCTAACAATTTAACAAGAGCAATGGCTTTAACAGAAACATAAAAAACTCTACTAATTATGTTTCCACTACAAGATGCTCCCAAACGAAGACAAATCAAGGGAAATATCACATAAACATACAAAGAACAGAGAAGGGATCTACCTCTTGTGGGTTCAGTATGATCATAAGATAATATGTACATATAGATATGATATTATTGCAAATGAATTGGCATCATTCCCCAAAGAAAGTAGAACTACAAGCACAATGGAGGAAATAAAAATCAAGAGTTACGAAGAAGAGTCTTTTCAAACCACAACAAGGAGACCAAAAAGAATCAATGCTACCATGTCGTAGATCCAAGTAGACTACACAAGGAAAATATTTATGAACAATAGCACAAGTACAACATAACATGAAAATAACATATAGAAGAATAAAGATACATATAGAGGAGTTATACAAGAATTTTGATTCCTTTATCACCTTGCACCAACAAAGTAACAAGGGTCGTATAAAAGAGTCTAACAAACATTTAGCAAACACATTATGGGAGAAGCACAATACAACATGTAAACACAAAAAGGGCTACCATGAAGGACAAGCCAATCAGGCGCATCATCTACTCTACCCATCTCGGTTTGTATCATTTAGGGAAGGTGGGAAAATTGCAAGAGGGACTATATCCAATACAGTAGGAATAATAGCCAGTTCCAAATAAGGATCCTCTTGAGAATCACATTTCTCAATACTAGGTGTAATTTTCAATTGAGTTGAAATCATATGAGGTAAGTCAGTATCAAGATCAATGGTCTCATATTCATCACTAAGATCAATAGGATCATCTAGAGTATCCTCCTCATCGAGATTATTTAAAATGGGATCTAAGATGCAGATAGGATCATCATACTCATTCATCTTAACATCATTATGAATATTAACTTCTTCCAACACATCATTCATAGGTTGGTCAAAAGAAGGTAAAGAGTTTCAAAGAAGAGAAGCACATGCCCTAGCATTAGCTCTATGCTTCTTACGATGTTTGTTAGCATATTTATTACATTTTTCTTTATTTGACACATATGGAGAACTAGAAGGAATAACCACTAGTTCCTTCACAGGTTCTATAGGAGGATTGGTAAGATTCATAGTAGGCTGAGAAGAAACACTAGGAGGTGGAGTAATAGAGCTAGTAGTAATGGATAAAGGAGGTATAGAAGGAGTGGGAAAAATACCATGGTTAAGATCTATCTAAGGCATGCTTAACTAGACAATCTTGCGATGTTTATAAGCTTGATATAAACAAAAAAGGTTGTCAGGGTGAGGAGGACATGAATTAGGTAATGAAGGCCAACAGAAATCAAGAGTAGCACAATTGCTAGGCCTAAAAGGTTGATACAAACTATGATTAATCATTTTTACTTCTCCATTATGAATGAACTTAAGACATTTATCAATAGGAGAAGAAATAGAATGCATAGAAGTTATCCAAGGCAAACCAAATTTGACTTGAAATTGATCAGAAGTAGGAATGACAATTAAGGTAGTATCTACAACCTTGCCACAAAGTTCAACAAGAAAGTTAATAGAACCAAGTGCAGGATAGAGAAAACGATTGCGAGTTTGGATCCATGCATCTGATGGATCATAACAATCACATTGTAGGTTTTTCATAAAAATATTTTCCTCAGTAATGACATTTATTAAATATGTAGGATCAAAAAGGCAACCATGCGTAGGTATCTTAGCAATCCTAGCATAGATATAAAGGGGACCATCGAGAGCCTTAATAGTCTCAGAATCATCAAAGGTAATTGAAAGTTCCTAAGGTTGTTTATCCTTAATTTGTTTCTAAGGTTTAGGTGGATCTTGAAGTTGAGGTGGAGGTGAAGGATCTTGCACAATAGTTTGATATGCAACAACACTCTCCACATGATTAACAATGTGATTAAGATCATCCATCTTTGAATTGTAAACGATATCCACAGAAGATGGTTGAGCGATGGTATTAGTATCATGTGTAGGTAGAGGATTCGTATAGATTTGAAGATTTTGATTAGAAGGAGAGACAAACTTGTTCCCATTACCATAAAAATTATCAATAGATAAAGCCTTAGAATCAATTAAGTCTTGAACTTTATGCTTTAGACAATAACATTTTTTAGTATCATGGCCATTCTGGCGATGGTATTGGGAAAAAACTTTAGAATCAAAGGATTTTGAAGCTATCGTAGTAGGAAGGAGAGGTCGAATAGGAGGCAAGGTAATCATATTAGCACTTAACAACCTACTCATAATAGAATGCAAAGATTCAGAGAGAGGAGTAAACGTATGATTCATACGGAAAGAAGTGGATGAAGAAGTGACATTGTGGGATGCAACAACAACTTGATCAACAATCGCATTTTTCTATTTATTAATCTTGATATTGTTGTTAGGTTTTTGAAACTTATTAGGATTAGGAGCAGTGTCACTCTTATCAACTAGAACATGAGCCATTTGAGTGTTTCTCTTAAATTGACTCACTTGTAATTGATAATGATGAAGTGCTTGCCAAAGTTGTTGAAAATAGGTAAATTCAGTAAGCAGAATCTTATCTCTAATATCCTTTTGTAAATTTGAGATAAACATATGATAAATATCAATATCAATAATAGGATAAGAAATATGAGCATACAAATGCTTAAATATACCAATAAAATTAGTCAATCTTTCCTTAATGTTTTGTTTACAATGCATTAAATCGGTTAAGAAAATGTGTGGACCAATGTTATTTTGAAATTGTTGAATGAATGTTAGAGTAATCAGTTTACTCTTTTTTCGGCTTATGCTTTCACTTAGGTGCATATAATTAATACTTTATATTAATTATATTGCGCATCCTAGCTTTTAGGTTTAGGGTTTGTTCACCTTTATAAGG
>MU226250.1:687298-701144 GCA_018584345.1 Thuja plicata
GAGACTCGAGATATTATGTTATGATGATGATTATATTGTGTGGATTACATTTTGATATGGATTAGACCTAGATCAGATGGTTGTTTTTGATTATATATGTTTAGATAAGTGAACTGATGAGAAGATCAAATTATGATTAGACTTGATTATTTCATGGATGTTATGTCATGATGATTATGGAATTTGTATGTTTTAAACCTTTCTGTATGAAAATTGCAATTATGAATTTAATCTTGCTATTGATTGATGTTGCTAATTATAAATTTAAAAAAAAAAAAAATATATATATATATATATTGCATGTGATTTTATTATCTTGGACTACTGATGCTCGAGTTTAGTGTGCATGAAAGAGAACCATGGAATTATTCAGAGAATCAGGGCTAAACACATGTGAATTGAGTAAACCAAGGTTTAATCCAATAAGGGATTGAAACCTCATTGTAATGTGATCCTTGTTGTAAACATAGACTAAATGTGTGTTAACAATTTAATACTCATGTTGTTGTTGTTTGGACATATCATTGTGAATGTGATGTGTATTTTGCCTTGGTGTCACTTGACACTTGTGTTGTCCATGTGGATGATGGCATGTCAAATTAAGGCTTGGGAAAGAATCACCAAACCTAATAAGATTCTAAATTAATCCCACTTGCATATAGATTTATTGCGGGGATCACATCAAGTTGGAACTTGAATTTGAACTTTAGGGGTACTTTGGAATGGTCAAAAGTGACCTTAGAGTGTATTTTTGGCCAAAATTAGATAACCCTAAGGGGGTACTTTGAGTTAGGGCTAGTTTTTACCTATGGAGTAAACCTATATCACCATTATGGCCCTCCAAAATGCTTACCTTTTAAAAGTGGCGAAAATGAAGATGGCCACATGCATTGACTTGACCCACACTCCTTACTAAACTCACAATTAAGAGGGGAGACAAGAGGTAGGGAAAAAGGACTAGAGGACATGTCTCATTAATTACTAAGTCTTGAGTACACTTTAGGGGCCTTTTTAGAGAATTTGGAGAAACTTAGTGAGTGTTCACCCACTCTCCAATTTTGGAGACAATTAGGTTTGGAGGAAGAAAAGGAAAAAGGATAAGGGCTCTTCTCAACCATACTAGTGCCATTTTCTTGGACCAAGGTTGGTGGATTTCTTGTCATGGAGGAATGCTCTTGCACCTATGATTTGCATGTTAAATGTTTGAAAGAATATGTAGATCTTGTTTGTTTCATATATCTAATCTTGTGAGGTGTTGTTGTATGTAGATGTTGATGTTATGTTTTAGTTTGGGAAGCTTTTGAATTTTGTTTCATCTTTTGCTCTTTTGGATTTGGGAGTATTGTTCATGGGAGTTTAAGGCATTACTCACCCTTTGGGAAGGGAAGAAGTGGCCTTGGGTGAAGGGGTTAGTTTAGCTCTCCATTGTAGTGAGAGTCTCTTCTCTTGGAGAAAAGAGATAATTTCATTGAGTATGGGCTCCATGAAGCCATGCTGTAAAGAAAAAAATGTTTTGGTATGGAAATGACCAAATTGTATATATGGAAGGAATTCCAATTTTAGCCTTGGAAATGCATGGGAGAAAACTCTTGTGAGAAATTTGAATACAATGACATTCTCCTCCTTGAAAAATCCCACCTTCACCCTACTTCAATGAGTTTGAAAATCCCATTTGTGAAAACCTTGGTTGGGAGTAATTTGTTGTGCATTTGTGTTAGTTGTGAAGTTTTGAAATGTGCTACCTTGTTTAGTCTTGGTTCTCCAAGCTTGGGGTTGGCCTCTCTTGAGGCCTTGGTTGGGAGGTGAGCTCCCATGGTTCCATTCATGTTTTATTGCAGATTTTTGACATCAAGTTGGAAGTGGAAGATTTTGAAAGAAGCCTTCCTTGAGTATTGTTGAGAAAGAACAACTTTGTAGTTGCATGTTTACTCCTTGTGTTTGAGGATCATTTTTATTAAATGTTGTAAAGTTCATTGTAGAATTGTTGAGAAAAATGTATCAAGCTCTTATTCTTGTTGTAATAATTTGATGACATGTAATTTTAAACTTCCAAGTTAAGAACACTTCATGTTCCCCTTGTAATTCTAAAGTTTTAGCTTAATTAGATCAATATTTCATTCTCAAAATCATTGCATTTCCATCCCTTGAAAAGAAGTGATTAAATTAGTAAACATAGTAAGTCATAGCAATTGATGTAATAATGAGAACAATTACCTATTATTAGTGATCAATTTTAATTGTATAAGGTTTGGGCAACAAAAATAAAAATAAAAAAAATTTCATGTATCTTAAAAAAAAATGTATACAAACACACCTATCATACATTCCCAGAAAATAGAGCATAAAACTCTCTAGAAAATGTATGGGGAGGGATTTAATTCCCTCCCCTTACACAAAGAATATTTTACAAAAGATCCCTCTCCCTAATGTCCCTTTATTAATTCCCTAAACATCCCTCTAAACTAACCCTTATGCTAATACATCATTCACTTTTAAAAAAGGCTTAACTCTTCCCCCATCCTCATGGGCCCCACCATATATTCCCCTCCTATCTTACTTCCTCCCTATGCAAAATTATTCATGGCATTCAATACCTGCAAATTAATAAATCCATGGAGTAATGCACCCCTCTATGCCTATGGTTTATAGTATAGTTTAAAACTTTGGGTTATAGCCTTGGGCTCCACCTACCCCCCTTGGATTTCGCAAGCCTTTGACCTTGCTGCCACCTAACAACCCCTTTTCATGTGAATTAACCTTGCAAGGACCTGCACTTTGAAATGGGCTTGCTGTGGCCCTCACCTTTTGGTTTCCATTCAAAATTTCCAAGGCTTTCTTCATAGGGAAATTCGCAGGTCTTGGGGGACATGGGAATTCACACCCCTTCCCCACCCACTTGGCAAGTGGGCCATGGGGAAAGGGGACGGGATGTGACCTCTTAGGATAGGTGATAGGTGATAGGTTGTTAGTAGATAGGTAGGCTTAAGTATATTGTTATAGGCAGTGTATTATTATTTATAGATTTAATTACATAGTTAATTTAGTTTAGTATTCTACTTTTTATTTAAATGATATTATATTTTCTCCATTGTGGACATTATTATAAATGGGTTATTATTTGTAAATAGATTAAGTTTGTAAATAGATTTAATTTTTGATTGATTTTATTTAAATTAAGTGGTCCCACCTAATAGATGTATTTTCACTTAAATTGTGTTATTTAAATGCTAGATTTGAAACCTTAATTATGTGTGAAAAATATATAGAATGACTTTACGTTATGGATGAAAATTCCTCATTGTTTAATTATAATCATGTAAATTTGTTAGATATAGTTATTAATGGTGTAGCTAATTATTGATTAATGGATGTATTTTTTTTATGTACAAGGAAAATTATAGATAGATGTTAATTTTGATAAATTAAAGTATGTTGCCTATGTGTTTTGAAAGATTAGAGGTCAATGTAATTTCTCTAATTGAGATCAATTTAATATTCTATCAGGAAATTTAAGGACTATAGTTTTATGAAAAATTATATAGCAGACTTTAATTGTTGTTAGGAGGATAAGGGTTAGATTAGGTTTTGATTATTGAATTTTAATCTAGTGGTTAATGGTCGAAAGTAAATTGGGACTAGAATTTAATGAGTAAGTTGTAACTAAGGTTAGAAATTTAAGTGATTACTAGAACAATCTATTTCAATGAATGACTCTTATAAACGAAATAACATCATGATATTATACGTAGATTAAACTTTGGAACTAGAGTTAAACCAACTAGTCCCAGCTATTCACATAACCCATATGACTAGTTGATGCTCTAATTTTCATCTGTAGGTGATGTAGCCATAATTCAACTTATGCATATATCTTGAAATTCAAAGACAACCCTTACCGTGATAACACATTACCCCAAATACATCCCTGTTAGAGGTTTACACTTGCGTATTTAAAAAATTTTGTATGTGTGTTTTGCCCTAGTTTTGGGCATGACATTTTGGTATCAGAGCCATGTTTTGACACTAGGAACCTAACCCGTTACATTTCAACTCATTCAAAACTTTAATCATTGTTTAAGATGCCCACGATCATCAAAAATAACCGACGAGGCAGAGGTCGTAGAGCTCCCCATGCGGGGGCGGGACAGGAGGATCCACCACCACCACCACCTCCACCACCACTAAACCCCAACCAAGATATTTTGGATGTTCTCTAGAATCTGATTGGGTTAATCCAGCAGAGACTACCACCCATAGTTTAGCAGGAGATCCTGGAAAGGGAAGCACATGTTTCAGAAAATGATAGAGCAGTTAGCAGAGAGAGAAGTAGGAGTCCCCCACCCAGGTCTATTTAGGGTCATGATGATCAAGAGGGTGAGTTAGTTCATCAGGTTGTACTACCATGCGAGCATGAGATACGTGCTAGGGAGAGACCCCCTAGAGATGTGGGAGATGAGATCCAAGAGTTATTATGACTCTATCCACCCTTGTTTTTGGGATCCTTAGATGGGTCAGTAGCAGAGGCTTGGTTACAGAGCTTACAATGATATTTTGGATTGCACCCTTATGGGAGTAATCTAAAGGCATGACTTGCAGTCCACCTGCTACGGGAGAAGGCTTCCACTTGGTGGGAGTAGGAGGTGTCCATAGGTGGATTGAGCATTGACATGCTGACTTGGGAGACTTTTGTGGCCCATTTTCAAGAGAGGTATCTCTCTGATCATTTTAGACAGAGACAGATAGAGGAGTTCCATGATCTCCAGTAGAGAGGCCTCACCGTGGCCCAGTATGAGAGTCAGTTTCTCAAGCTCCTTCCATATGTTGATTACATGAAGGATGAGAAACTATGTATTCACCGTTTCATTAAGGGACTTAATATGTCTCTTCAGAGCACAGTACGCCTAGCATTCCCCACCACTTTCAGAGGGGCAGTTGAAATGACACTTGTAGCCAAGGATATCCGTACTAGACAGGAATCCTGAGATCGGTGCCAGCACCAAAACCCCTCTTCCCAGCAGTCAGGATAGCAGAGACCCCCTTGGAAAGGGAAAATAAATCACTCAGTAGGATCCTTTAAGGGTACAATAGTCTCAGCAGTAGAGACTCAATAGGATTCTAGACAGAGGCATTCACAGGGTTAATAGGGCTATAAGCCCAAACAGTGGGATTCTCAGGGTTCCAAATAGGATCAGAGGACACAAACCCCTCAGGCACAGCCAACTAGGACTCATCAGTCCTCTAGGGGTGGATATAGTGGCTCTAGTAGGACCGGAGGATCACAGTAGCCCAGGACACAGGGAGTAGAGATTCAGACCTGAGGACCATGTTACACTTGCAGTGGTATGGGTCATTTAGCAAGAGAGTGCCCATAGGGACAGTTAGCCAGTGGTTAGAGAGGGGTTACTTCAGAGCCTACAGTTGGAGATATGGGTAGATCCCATAGAGTTTTTGCAGCGATTGATAACCGCCAGGATGAGCATCAGGCCACGATCATAGAGGCCACAAGTATGATTTAGGGTATCAGTCTTTCTATCCTATTTGATTCAAGAGCCACAGACTCCTTTATATCTCCCTATATAGTGGAGCGTTACAGGCTGGTGGCAGTTATACAGGATGTTGTTTGGGAGGTTGAGTTAGCTTCAGGAGCTAGGGTGTCTGTTAGTTCCTTAGTTCCCAGTTTTCAGATTCAGATTGGAGACTTAATCACGATGAATGAGCTCTACATTACCCCTCCAGGCTCTTATGATGTAGTCCTTGGCATGGATTGGCTATATGCCCACATTGCCAAGATGGATTATCGTCAGAAGAGGGTTGAGTGTGTTGATGATCATGGTATTTCTATGGTGATATTTGGGGTTTAATGACCTATATCCCTTCACATTATTTTTTCTATGAAGCTTAGGTGGTGCATGTAGAAGGGATGCCAGTTATTTGCCATCACCATTAGTGATAGAGAGGAGGATTTAGAGGGGGAGCCTTCACTTGAGGATTATCCTATTCTTTAGGAGTTTGCAGATGTATTTCCTACTAAGCTACCTGGTATGCCTCCACCAAGGGCAGTTGATTTTCACATATATCTTATATCAGGAGCCGAGCCAGTATCTAGAGAACCATACAGGACGACTACTCACAAGCTTAATGAGCTCAAGAGTCAGTTAGAAGAGCTCTTGGAGAAAGGGAATATCTGACCTAGTGTGTCACCTTGGGGTGCACCAGTAATTTTTGTGAAGAAGAAGGATGGGTCACTTAGATTGTGCATTGATTATCGATAGCTTAATAAAGTAATAATTAAGAACTGATACCCACTTCCCAGGATCGATGATTTGTTTGATCAGTTGCAGGGTGCCCGAGTGTTCTCAAAGATAGATCTGAAGTTGGGGTACCATCAGTTACAGATTGTGGAAAGTGATATCCACAAGACTGCTTTTCACATGAGGTATGGTCACTATGAGTTCACAGTAGTGCCATTTGGCCTCACGAATGCTCCAGTTGTGTTCATGAGCCTCATGAATAGAGTATTTTGTACTTTCTTGGATAATTTTGTGGTAGTGTTCCTTGATGATATTCTGGTATATTATCACAATGAGGAGGAGCATGAGGAGCATCTGAGATAGGTTCTATAGTGTTTGAGAGAGAATCAATTATGTGGAAGCTTGTCAAAGTGTGCCTTCTTTAGACCTGAGGTGCATTATCTCGGTCATGTTATATCCGACGATGGGATCTCTATAGACCCATCGAAGATTAGAGCCATTATGGATTGGCCAGCACCCACCAGTGTCATGGAGGTCAAAAGTTTTATAGGCTTAGCAGGATATTATAGATGCTTCGTGGCAGGATTTTCTAGAGTAGCTCATCCCATCACCTCCCTTCAAAGAAAAGGGAAGAAGTATGAATGGAAAAAGAAGTGTGAGAGAGATTTCTAGGAGCTCAAGAGAGCCCTCACTAGTACACCGATTTTAGCAGTGCCAGACCCTTCGGTGGATTTTTTTGTATGTACTGATGCTTCATTGGATGGTTTGGGAGTAGTCCTTATGCAGGAGGGTCATCCTATAGCTTTCGAGTCTAGGAAGCTAAAGAATCACGAGGTTAATTACCCCACTCATGACATAGAACTTGCAGTGGTGGTTCATGCCTTAGTGAGATGGTGACATTTCCTTCTAGGTTACCAATTTGAGCTTCATTTAGATCACCAGAGCCTACAATATATCTTTACTTAGCCCAATCTTAATGCTAGGCAAAGGAGATGGATGGAGTTTTTGTGTGAGTATGATTTTTATGTTCATTACATCAAGGGGAAGGAGAATGTAGTTGCAGATGCCTTGAGTAGGAGGTGACATGAGCTCTCATCTATGACTTCTAGTATATATTTGAGGGAGCACATTTTTCATCACTTTCCAGAGGATAGATTATATGTAGAGGTTTGTCATCTTATCCATTCCCAGAAACCTCTTGAGGGAAGATTTGCAGAGTATTCCTTAGAGTCAAATGGACTTCTACGTCATAGGGGATGCATCTATGTACCTTTTACGGGAGACTTGCGAGAGTTTATTGTGCTTGAGGCTCACAAAGCACCTTATGTAGCTCATCCGAGAGTCAAGAAGTTGCACGCCGATCTGAGATAGTTATATCATTGGCCAGACACGAGGTTACAAATTTCCAGCATAGTTGCTAGATGTCTAGAGTGCTAGAGAGTGAAGGTAGAGCACAACCATCTAGGTGGGCTCCTGTAGCCACATGAGATTGCTGAGTGGAAGTTGGATGCTATATCTATGGACTTCATTGTTGGTCTCCCTATGTCTTCTCACCACCATGATGCTATCTTGGTGACAATTGACATGTTGACCAATGTTTCCCACTTCTCACCTGTGTGTACTACATTCACGGCATGAGACATAGCTCAAGTATTTTTGTAGGACATTGTCAGACTTCATGGCATTCCCCATAAGATCATCTCTGATAGAGACTCCTTGTTCACATCAGCTTTTTGGAGAGAGTTATAGGCAGCATTGGGTACTAGATTGAATTTCAGTACAACGTACCACCCTCAAACAGATGGGCAAACAAAGAGGGTTAACCAGGTGCTAGAGGATATGTTACATATGTATGTGATGGACCATCAGGTCAAGTGGGAGGAATAACTACATCTGGTCGAGTTTTCCTATAATAATGGGCACCATTCTCCTATAGGTATGCTGCCATATTAGGAATTGTATGGTAGACCTTGTAGGACTCCCTTGAGTTGGGACAAGATTGAGGATAGAGTATCTATTGGACTCCAGTTGGTCAAAGATATGGAGCAACAGGTAGTATTGATTAGACAATGTCTTAGAGAGGCCCAGGACTGACAGAAGAAGTATGCAGATGCGAAGCGGGTTGATCGTGAGTATGTGGTTGGAGATAGGGTATTTTTGAGAGTGCGACCGCATAAGAGTCCAATCCATTTTGGAAAGGGCTCTAAGCTAGCACCTCACTTTGTTGGACCTTTTGAGATATTGGAGAGGATAGGACTATTTGCCTACCGTCTAGCCTTGCCACCCAACCTGTCACGCATCCACGATGTGTTTCATGTATCTGTACTATAGAAATATATTTATGATGAGTCTCATGTTATAGATTGGGATGCCTTGCAGGTGGAGTCAGATGTACAACTAGTATTGGATCCCATTCATATTATAGCCCAACGGACCCTTGCACTCCGAGGCCAAGAGCTGGACCAGGTTAGGGTCCAGTGGGATTGTTACAGTGAGGTCACAACTTCATGGGAGGATGTAGCGTAGATGAGATCTCAGTACCCATACCTTTTTGATGAACTCTAGGAGGAAGTTCATGCCTAGTGGGGGAGGATGTGAGGCCTCACCCCGACCCATCACAGCCTTACTGCTTGATCATACTTTGATACTTTATGTTTTGATACATTGATACATTTTTTTTTATTATCCTAACAGAGACTCAAGATATTATGTTATGATGATGATTATATTGTGTGGATTACATTTTGATATAGATTAGACCTAGATCAGATGGTTGTTTTTGATTATATATGTTTAGATAAGTGAACTGATGAGAAGATCGAATCATGATTAGACTTGATTATTTCATGGATGTTATGTCATGATGATTATGGAATCTGTATGTTTTAAACCTTTCTGTATGAAAATTACAATTACGAATTTAATCTTGCTATTGATTGATGTTGCTAATTATAAATTGAAAAAATATATATATTGCATGTGATTTTATTATCTTGGACTACTGATGCTCGAGTTTAGTGTATAGGAAAGAGAACTATGGAATTATTTGGAGAATCAGGGCTAAACACATGTGAATTGAGTAAACCAAAGTTTAATCCAATAAGAGATTGAAACCTCGTTGTATTGTGATCCTTGTTGTAAACGTAATCTGAATGTGTGTTAACAGTTTAATACTCATGTTGTTGTTGTTTGGACATATCATTGTGAATGTGATGTGTATTTTGTCTTGGTGTCACTTGACACTTGTGTTGTCCATGTGGATGATGACATGTCAAATTAGGGCTTGGGAAAGAATCACCAAACCTAATAGGATGCTATATTAATCACACTTTCATATAGATGTCTTGTGGGGATCACATCAAGTTGGAACTCGAATTTGAACTTTAGGGGTACTTTGGAAGGGTCAAAAGTGACCCTAGAGTGTATTTTTGGCCAAAATTAGTTAACCCTAAGGGGGTAATTTGAGTTAGGGCTATTTTTTACCTATGGAGTAAACCTATATCACCATTATGGCCCTCCAAAATGCCTACCTTTCAAAAGTGGCGAAAATGAAGATGGCCACATGCATTGACTTGACCCACACTCCTTACTAAACTCATAATTAAGAGGGGAGACAAGAGGTAGGGAAAAAGGACTAGAGGGCATGTATCATTAATTGCTAAGTTTTGAGTACACTTTAGGGGCCTTTTTAGAGGATTTGGAGAAACTTAGTGAGTGTTCACCCACTCTCCAATTTTGGAGACAATTAGGTTTGGAGGAAGAAAAAGAAAAAGGATAAGGGCTCTTCTCAACCACACTAGTGCCATTTTCTTGGACCAAGGTTGGTGGATTTCTTGTTATGGAGGAATTCTCTTGCACTTATGCTTTGCATGTTAAATGTTTGAATGAATATGTAGATCTTGTTTGTTTCATATATGTAATCTTGTGAGGTGTTTTTGTATGTAGATGTTGATGTTATGTGTTAGTTTGGGAAGCTTTTGAATTTTGTTTCATCTTTGCTCTTTTGGATTTTGGAGTATTGTTCATGGGAGTTTAAGGCATTACTCACCCTTTGGGAAGAGAAGAAGTGGCCTTGGGTGAAGGGGTTAGTTGGGCTCTCCATTGTAGTGAGAGTCTCTTCTTTTAGAGAAGAGGGATAATTTCATGGAGTATCGGCTCCATGAAGCCATGTTGTAAATAAAAAAATGTTTTGGTATGGAAATGACCAAATTGTATATATGGAAGAAATTCTAACTTTAGCC
Source organism: Thuja plicata (assembly GCA_018584345.1). Taxonomy (NCBI): domain Eukaryota; kingdom Viridiplantae; phylum Streptophyta; class Pinopsida; order Cupressales; family Cupressaceae; genus Thuja; species Thuja plicata. The sequence continues at coordinate 697,791 of MU226250.1, forward strand.
TTGAAAATGCATGGGAGAAAAATATTGTGAGAAATTTGAATGCAATGGCATTCTCCTCCTTGGAAAAGCCCACCTTCACCCTACTTCAATGGGTTTGAAAAGCTCATTTGTGAAAACCTTGGTTGGGAGTAATTTGTTGTGCATTTGTGTTAGTTGTGAAATTTTGAAATGTGCTACCTTGTTTAGTCTTGGTTCTCCAAGCTTAGGGGTGGCCTCTCTTGAGGCTTTGGTTGGGAGGTGAGCTCCCATGGTTCCTTTCATGTTTTATTGCAGATTTTTGACATCAAGTTGGAAGTGGAAGATTTTAAAAGAAGCCTTCCTTGGGTATTGTTGAGAAAGAACAACTTTGTAGTTGCATGTTTACTCTTTGTGTTTGAGGATAATTTTTATTAAATGTTGTAAAATTCATTGTAGGCTTGTTGAGAAAAATGTATCAATCTCTTATTCTTATTGTAATAATTTCATGACATGTAATTTTAAATTTTGAAGTTAAGAACACTTCATGTCCCCCTTGTAATTCTAAAGTCTTAGCTTAATTAGATCAATATTTCATTCTCAAAATCATTGCATTTCCATCCCTTGAAAAGAAGTGATTAAATTAGTAAACATAGTAAGTCATAGCAATTGATGTAATAATGAGAACAATGACCTATTATTAATGATCAATTTTAATTGTATAAGGTTTGGAAAAAAAAATAAAAATAAAACAAATTTCATGTATCTTAAAAAAAAAATGTATACAAACACACCTACCATACATTCCCAGAAAATAGAGCATAAAACTCTTTGGAAAATGTATGGGGAGGGATTTAATTTCCTCCCCTTACACAAAGAATATTCTACAAAAGATCCCTCTCCCTAATGTCCCTTTATTAATTCCCTAAACATCCCTCTAAACTAACCTTATGCTAATACATCATTCACTTTTAAAAAAAGGCTTAACTCTTCTCCCATCCTTGTGGGCCCCACCAGATATTCCCCTCCTATCTTACCTCCTCCCTAAGTGAAATTCTTCATGGTATTCAATACCTACAAATTAATAAATCCCTGGAGTAATACACCCCTCTATGCCTATGGTTTATAGTATAGTTTAAAACTTTGGGTTATAGCCTTGGGCTCCACCTACCCCCCTTGGATTTCGCAAGCCTTTGACCTTGCTGCCACCTAACAACCCCTTTTCATGTGAATTAACCTTGCAAGGACCTGCACTTTGAAATGGGCTTGCTGTGGCCCTCACCTTTTGGTTTCCATTAAAAATTTCCAAGGCTTTCTTCATAGGGAAATTCGCAGGTCTTGGGGGACATGGGAATTCACACCCCTTCCCCACCCACTTGGCAAATGGGCCATGGGGAAAGGGGATGTGATGTGACCTCTTAGGATAGGTGATAGGTGTTAGGTTGTTAGTAGATAGGTGATAGATGATAGGTTGTTAGTAGATAGGTAGGCTTAAGTATATTGTTATAGGTAGTGTATTATTATTTATAGATTTAATTACATAGTTAATTTAGTTTAGTATTCTACTTTTTATTTAAATGATATTATAGTTTCTCCATTGTGGAAATTATTATAAATGGGTTATTATTTGTAAATAGATTAAGTTTTTAAATAGATTTAATTTTTGACTGATTTTATTTAAATTAAGTGGTCCCACCTAATAGATGTATTTTCACTTAAATTGTGTTATTTAAATGCTAGATTTGAAACCTTAAATATGTGTGAAAAATATAAAGAATGACTTTACGTTATGGATGAAAATTCCTCATTGTTTAATTATAATCATGTAAATTTGTTAGATATAGTTATTAATGGTGTAGTTAATTATTGATTAATGGATGTAGTTTTTTTTTATGTACAAGGAAAATTATAGATAGATGTTAATTTCGATAAATTAAAGTATGTTGCCTATGTGTTTTGAAAGGTTAGAGGTCAATTTAATTTCTCTAATTGAGATCACTTTAATATTCTATCAAGAAATTTAAGGACTATAGTTTTATGGAAAATTGTATAGTAGAGTTTAATCTTTGTTAGGAGGATAAGGGTTAGATTAGGTTTTGATTATTGAATTTTAATCTAGTGGTTAATGGTCGAAAGTAAATTGGGACTAGAATTTAATGAATAAGTTGTAACTAAGGTTAGAAATTAAGTGATTACTAGAACAATCTATTTCAACGAATGACTCTTAACAATAGAATAACATCATGATATTATACGTAGATTAAAACTTGGAACTAGAGTTAAACCAACCAGTCCCAGCTATTCACATAACCCATATGACTAGTTGATGCTCTAATTTGCATATGTAGGTGATGTACCCCTTATTCAACTTATGCATATATCTTAAAATTTGAAGACAACCCTTACCGTGATAACACATTACCCCAAATACATCCTTGTTAGAGGTTTACACTTGCGTATTTAAAAAATTTTGTATGTGTGTTTTGCCCTAGTTTTGGGCATGACAAGAAACATGTGGACAGTGATAGTGACACTTCTGATGATGATCTTGAAGAACTTGAAGCACTTATGGAAAAAAGGCTTTCCAGAGGTAAAGGAAAATACAGAGGTAAACTTCCTATTATTTGTTTTTCATGTAACACAGTTGGTCATATAGCTGCTAGATGTCCTGATAAAAATGAAAAAGATGAAAGAAAGGACAACAAATACAAAGAATGCAAAGACAAAAAGGATGACCGAGACTTCAGGAAATATAAGGACTACAAAGACAAAGGTAAGAAATCTTGTTATATTGCTGAAGAAACTTCTTACAATGACACTGATAATTATGATGACAATGATATAGAATTTGTTTATGTTGCAATGAAAGAAGATTCTGATGATGATGAGAAAACTACACTAATCTCTTATATGAACAAAAATGATCATTTGATCATTGATAGTGGTTGTTCCCATCATATGAATGGTGACAAAGATAAGTTTGAAACCTTAAACCAATGTAAAGGAGGGTATGTAAAATTTGGTAATGATTCACCATGTCTTATCAAAGGTAATGGATTGATTAACCTGACTAAATAAATTAGATGTGATGATGTGTATTGGGTTGATGATCTTAAATATAATTTATTGAGTGTTGCACAATTGAACAATTCTGGTTACAAAGTTGAATTCCATCATAGTAAGGGAAAGATCTATGATTCTACTGGAGAATTAGTTGGAAGTGGTGATAAGACCAAAGGTAACTTATTTTATCTAGATTTATCTGAAGAAAAATGTTTGTTTGCATAGTACAATGATGTTTGGTTATGGCATAAGAGGTTGTGTCATGTAAACTTTGATAACTTGGTAAGCATAAGTAAATTGAAAAAGGTTAGAGGGCTACCTAAGTTAAAGAAACCT
>MU226250.1:703895-716681 GCA_018584345.1 Thuja plicata
ACACTTTAGGATGCTGGCTAAAGTTGTGAAGATGAACAAGGACAGAAAAGAAAAATCAGTCATACTGAAGATGACAGGATCAACATGATACTGAAGATCTACATGATAAAGATATTGACGTCTTTGGAATTGTTGTCAAAGAAGGAGAGATTACCTATAAAGAGGAAGAAGTGAAGGAAGAGATTGCCGAGAAAGAGAGATTACAAAGAAGGAAAGATTACATAGAGGCAGAAGTTACTATTGAAAACATTGAAGTGATTATCTACTCAGAGGGAGTCTACAGATGATTAGACATAGATAATTATAGTGTGATTACAGACACAGAGGGAGAAATTTTTTACAGATAAGAATTAGAATGAAGCTAAAGACATTAATGAAGATTCATTCATATCAAGGAACACAGGTGAATTTTTGGATTGGTTGGTAACTATGCTTGTTAAATCATTGTTCTAATATTTTGTGTTGCCATCAATGCCAAAGAGGGAGATTGTTGGAAAGTGACATTGCAAGAAATTGTTATTTTGTCACTGATGTCAAACCTTAATTGGTGAGACTATTGTTATATATTTGAGTACCATATCTATTGTTGATGAAGAATATTTAACAAGAAGACCAAGTGAATGGTTGAGTTAAGGCAATTCAAAGGGTATTTGATCAGTTGGCACTCTGTCAAAGTAATTATTTGTTTATCTTTGAAAGATAGTTTTTCTGGCTGTTCTATGCCGAGCAAGTTTGGCTTGTACTGAGCAAAGTTGCTTATGAAGGGAAAAGTTGCTTGTGCTAAGTAAAGTTGCTTGTGACAAGCAAAAGGTTGCTCAATGCCGAGCACCATTGAAATTGCCGAGTGGAAACAATGATGTTGGCTGACTTACAATAATTGGATTAATGATGAGATTTGAGATCTCTGGCCGACTTAGTTGATTTTATTGGGATATGCAATGTGAATTAAAGATTGATCCACATCATTTAATGTATGGGTAACTGTAATTAATGCATGGTTTCAAGAATTAATTAGAGACTACTTTGGAGAAGTAAATGTAATGCAAAGATGGGATGATCCATTGGATCTGACCTAACCTAAGATCTACGATCTGGTTTAAGCGGAAAAAGATTTATCTGACCTAGACAGAGAGGTATATGATAACCTCAGGGGTTATTCATTGTGTGTGGAAGAATGTATGAGTATAAAAAAGGTTTGCATAGTTGATTTATTGTTTATCATGATCTAGTAGAGAAGGCAAAGGCAAAGTCAGAGTGTTGCATATGTGATTTCTTGATGGATTTCCAAGCAGATCAGAAAGTTGAAATGACAATGCAGGCTATCCAGTAAGTTAACATCAGAGCTGTAAATGGATCTAAATTAGAAAAGTAAGTTGTATGTACTAGATCACAACTACTGATTACTTTCTTACCATTTTATTAGTTAAATCCTTTAACAAGGTTGACTTAACATTCATTTGTATAAATCATCTAACAAGGTGAAATTCAGATTGGAATGTTCTAAGTCCTCTAAAAAGGCCACTCCTGACAGGGTGATTAAATCCTTTAACTAGGTCACACCTAGCAGTGTGTTATTGTAACCTTTCACATGGTTGGCTCCTCACAGGGCATCAATTTAGAAGAGTGAAAACTTGGTAGCATGTTACTGGTGGTTTTTCCCATATTGGGTTTCCACGTTAAATACTTGTGTCAACTTGTGTGAATGCTTATGGTTTGATTTACTGTTATTTTACTACAAGCTAATTTCAATTAATAGTAAACTGCATGATTTAAGTTGTTGATTTATGCTACTACTGCCGAGTAGATCTGAAGTACAGAAAGTTTTATTTGCTACATCTAGACCTGAGGATAATTGATTCACCCCTCCCCTCTCAGCTATTCTAAATTCATTCTAACAATTAACACATTTGAGATTTACCTTATATATCAGTAATTCATTATAATTAAATTATACATGTCATACCATAAGTCAATGTTTATGCATGTATTGTTGACCATATAATTGTATGTAGTACCAAGATAACTATTGAGAGTAAAGATCTTAATAGGAAGAAGTCTCTTGCAAGTGAGTTGGTAAGGACAGTGTCTTGATATTACCAAAAATACTAATAGGGGACATTACAATCTGAAAGAGAGAAAAATGAATCACATACTACTATAAATGGTAAAATTGATTTAGTGTCACCAGATTTATGAAAAAGAAAATTTTAGAAGTTATATTTTGAAAAGATTGGATCCATACTGACAAGTGAATCTTTTAAAATCTAGTGAATATGTTCAAAAGGACATTCTTTAGAATCAAACTTGCAATCTCTAAAATTTTGAAAACATGTTTAACTTCCCAATCTGACTAATCGTGTTGAAAAAAATGAAAAAAAGGCTAGAGAAAATCAAAACTGGGAGTTGGTTGTGCTGAAAAAAGGAAATGTGGAGCAAAGTTTGGTAAAAATAAAATCTTGTTTCACACGTTAAGAGTAATTAATCTTCCCTTGGCTTGATGGAAACATTCAAGAAGCTCCAAAGGTCCATAGGAGCCTAATTAGTAATAATGGATGAATAAAATATCTTTGTCAAATTACGAATGGGGAACTCAACCAATAAGAAAGATAATAGCTAATTTATACCTACTCCTACTCAAATGAAATTATAATAATAAGACCAACTATATTCACTCTAAATTGGAAGAAGAATGGCATCATCATAGTAAAATCAATCAAATTGGCATGTATCATGCTTAGAAAAAGTTACACAAGCAACAATATAATTCCTTCACTATGGAGATTTACAAGCTTGAATTTTGGTTTATCCATACTGAGTGCTTGATATCCTACATCCATAATTATCGGCATTTGTTTTTTCTCATTAACAAATCTTATCCCAATAAATTATACTTGATTCATTGGACTCTGACATGAGACCTTGACACCTCTAATTGATAAGGAAAAATAAACCCATGTAATCTTTGGATTTCATTTAAATCGATGATTTAAGAGTCAAATATGACACATTTCTACTTTTATATATTTGTTTTGGGTGTTCTGGAGTGGTGTTTAGTTTTCTCTAGTATTACTATTAAAATACTCTCATGTATCTTATAACAACTTCGATTTCCTTTGTCTAGGGGAAGGGGTCTAGTTAGTGCTCATGTTTCAAGTATCGATCATCAAATTTCACTAATTAAAAGACCAGTAAAAAGTTATCTATTGGTCTAACAACTACCCATTGGTATACCTAATAGTTGGAAAAAAGAGTTAGTAATCAGACCAATTGTAGAACTTTATTGGTATCAATAGTACACAATTATTGGGGCATTTGAGCATACATTATTAATTGTAAAAATTATGTGGTGGTCAAAGCAAATGATTAACAAGGCAATAGAGAATAAGTATGGGATATCCACTCAAAATGACCACTTTTGACTTTGGCATGCATAACAAATCCCACACAAAATACCCTGAATCCAAAACAACTAGCCATAAGTACTTAAGTTGCATATGAGGACAACCAAAAAAACATTAAAATCTGATTTACCGTCTGGGGGCTTGGATGTACAAATTAACTATAACAACCACTGACACCCTTCCCCTATTTTGTTGTTAAAACCTTACAAAAATAGTTTGACACTGTTGGGAACTTTGACCACATGTGAAGAATTCCAGAATCAAGTGTGCACAATATTTTATGCATGTCCCGTAGAGAAAGCAATTTTAACAAATACTTGAATTCAAAAATATTTTGAGGTATTTTAAACTACAAATTATAAAATGAGCTAGAAATACAAAAAACTATTTAGCATGGAATCACATAAGCTGCTTGATAAAAAAAATCTATGCTAAAATTCTAATCAATGCTCCTCAAACTTAAAAAGTTTTAATATTGTATAGAAACAATACCAATTGAGTGCATGTCCATAATAATCCATGTTAAATGAAAGATTATAGGCTCAAGAATGTTGAAGGGCCCCCAGTTTATACATTTCATTGGAAAGAAAATAATATAACATGGAAGAAAAAACTACAATTCATCATATCACTTTTGTACTTTTGAAGAAAGTCTTGCACAAGCTTCTAAGGGCCTCTTGGTCAGGTTGACTATTTTAGAAATTCAATTGTACTTCCTAGTAAACCTCCTATGTAACAAATAAAATTTCAATTCCAACTTGATATTGAAGTTTAACACACTTCCTTCAAAACACATTTATTTTGAGCTACTTAGCCATCACAACTCTTACATCTCTATTAAAAATGCCGACTTTTGAAATACTAGAACTTCAAATGGAACATCTTACATGATATGATGGTGAATAAAAATGTTCTCAAATTTATTTACAATAATTTCTTGATATACATAAGAATAATTTTTCAATAATTTTACAATGGATAGGACCTTTTATTTCTACTTTTAAAGTCGGCAGTCATCTCCTTGGCCTTTTTTAGGCTAGGGATGGATTTGCAACTTCATAGGAAAATGTTTGGTCTCTCCTTTGTTTTGTAACAACACTTTGTCATATTCCAATAAAGGATCCATTCTAGTCTCTATAGACATATCAAAGGTCAAGCCTATCCTCTTTTTACATCCTAGGATCCACACCTTGAAATTCGACTTCCATACATTCACAACCAAGCTCCTCACTCCATGGTTTTACCCAAAAAAAAAAACTAACACCCTCAACTCCATTGGAAAGTGTTCTCCAAAATTCCTAAGGTTATAAAGACCCTACCAACACCATATTCCCCTAATCCAAGTTCAAAACTCTTAGTGGTTAATTCCTATTACTCAAACTACCACTCTAGGACTGTTTCTAGTAGCCCTAACCAAACAGTAAATATCACTTTTCTCTAAATCTTCTCAAAAGACTTACAAAAAAAATCAAGGATAAAAATGCCCTTTTAGAATTTGTATAACATATCCAAGAATAAAACCAACTTGTTTTGATACATCAACCTTCAAAATTGTTGTTTCCAGTTTGTCACATAGTCCTAATACCCCCATTTAACAAAGGAACCCTATCATGGTTAAACTCCTAGACCCTTCCACTTTTAGTAGTATCATAAAATTACCCCAATTAAGAGATTCTACCACCAATTTTAACCTATGACCCTTCTAAATGCAAAAGCCCCAAATTGGTCTCAAAAACCCCTATAAACTAGGGCTTGCTCAATGTCTTACCTCCCAACACTATTCCAACCAAACATGAGTGATGACATTAATTTGTCATTAGTATGAAAACAACACTTTTGGTAAGCATACACCAAAAGAAAAAACAAAGAGCAAACCAAAAATCATATATAAAGAAGATCACCGAAATGACTAAGTACAAAGAGAACCAACAACACAACTTTGTGTGTACACCAAAATTGCAAAGAAGAAAGATAAAGAGGATCTCGACAGAGGAACTTGACGTGCAAGATAAAGTGAAAATTGATGAGACATTTCAAGTGCAACCGACAGAACAAAACTGAAAGATAGTCAAGCATAACCGACCATCAGGAACCGAGAGTCAATTACAGCCTGCAAAAAGTGGATCTGACTTCCATGTCAGATAAACCAAGCTTATTATATTTATAGGATTTTGATTTAAATCCATTTCTTTAGGGAAAATAAACATGAATGTAAGTGATTTAATTGGTCTAACTAATTTAAAACACATAGATTAGGAGATTAAGGTACAAGTTGTAAACCTGATCTTAGAGTTAACATTGTTTTTCATGAAACTTGATGATGTCAATCCATCTTATAAATATATGATGCAATCATTCATTATACAAGGATGTGAATATAGAGGAGAGGATGAATGAATCCTACGAGCACATCTATGGATCAAATTGAAATTTTCAAGGACCAGAACAACAAAAGGTAAATTGGTTAGCAAGAACCAAGAATAGAGGCTACCGAGAATCAAAGGTATTACTCAATCACATTAGGTGATAATCTCATTCATGTAAACTTAAATGGATCTATATAAAAAATAGGAGATTTCATTTACCTGGTCAATTTGTAATTTTCTATCATTCCAACAAGTGGAGAAAAGTGTAAAAATCCTGTCAAGGAAGGTGGATTTAACAGTCCAACTACAAATCTCTTAACCAAGTGCACACTCAACAGTGTTACTAAAGCTCTTAACTGAGTAGAATTTAATAGGTCTCCACAGATACTCTTAACTAGGTAGATCATCAAAAGTGATCAAATTGTAAGTCTTAACCATCCCGTTCCAATCTACAGATAGTGAATATTTTGTGGTTGCCATCCCCACCGCAGTTTTTACATCCTAACAAGAGTTTTCTACGATATCATATCTTGTGTTATGTGTCAATTACTTTCTATGAATGTTCATATTTATGTTAATGTTATGAAGTGATGTAACTCACATCAAGGTAGTATAGATCATATTGAATGGATATACAATTGATTACACAAAGGTTAATTGATTAAAGGTTACAAAAGTTTTAGAGGTATTGATTCACCCCTCCCCTCTCAGTACACACTTCCCCTTAATTCCAAAAATTGGTATCAGACCTATGTCTCTTCTTTGGAAAAGCTTAAATCCTTAAGAGAGAAGATCATACAATGGAGAAGTACAGACTTGATAATAATATTCAAAATAAAAAGCTAGAAATTTAGATGTTCTATGAACAGTATAAAGAAGCTAGAATAAACATGAGACAACTGTTAGATGAAAGAAATATTATGGCATCTCACTGTAATGAGAAAGATTATCATGAGGAAGAGATACCATATTTATTTGAGTCTTCATGATCAACTACAAGCAAAGCATCAGATACATCAGAAGAAAGAATCACAAGCCTAACTAAAATCAATCTACATCTGGCTAGATAAGTTAAATCTCTACAAATCGGTCAAGAGACACAGATGGTAAGGATGATTGATGTCATGAACAATGCTAGACAAGATGAGCAAGAAAAAACACTAGCTATTGATGATAGAAGAAAGATTACAGAAAAGCTACAAGAAAAAGAGTTTGAAATACAAAGACTTACAGAGCATCACCATGAGATTACAAATCAGATTATTCTTATGAGTCAAGAGGCAAACAAAATAAATGTTGAACTCATTAAAAAAATAGAAGATATCGGTGAACTAAGGGATAAGAATGAAAATTTGAAACATGAAATAAGAATTCAACAACAACACAATGAAATTATCAAGAAAGATGAAGAAAACAATAAAAGAATGGATGATTTTCTTGAAGGACAACGAAGAGTGAACAATAATACCAATCTAGGTTTTACCGAGAATGAAGAATCATCAAATCAAATTGATCCAAAGATTGTCTATACAAATTCAAGACCAAGAAATCTTACATGCAGTCACTATGGAAAGCAAGGACATACATCAAATGTATGCAGAGGAATAATGCAAGGTATTCCTAAATCTACATCTTCATTCATAGGATTTTGTTATAAATGTAAAAAGAAAGGACATAAAACATATGAATATAAGTCTAAGATAAAACAACCAAAGAAGGAAACCTACATGGACAAATACTGTCCCACTTGCAAAATGAATGGGGACACAACTCTTGAATGCTGGAAAAAGAAAAGGCAAGCATGGAAGCCTAAAGTTCAAGAAACTCCCTATCAACTAAAGAGAGTCGGTAAATAGTATGTATGGGATTACAAAACTTGGAAAAATTGTACAAAATGTGAAAGATATGGTCACATTGCTACAAAATGTAAGAGACAGTGGACTAGAAATTCTAGAGGCTGGACGAACCCCAAAATGGCATGCTTACACTGTCATAAAGTTGGTCATCTCAAGAAAGACTACAGAGATCAAATGATAGAGACCAACACATATCCCAATGGAAACACCATTGAAGACATCAGGAGGGCAAGAGACATAATGTGGAGAAAAGCTTCAAACAATGATGAAACTGGACCAAACAATGCAAATGGTGACACACAATCCAATGGATCCGGTGACATTACCACCCCCACCTAAGTAGAACAAGTAAGTATGGAACTACAATAACCAAGTTATTAATTTACATCAGTTCCATAATATATTGATTAAATACCAAATTAGCATAAGAAAGATGCATCATGGTATTACTTGTTAAAATCTGTGATAACTATGCTAGTAGGTATACATACCAAAACTCATTGGTATACACTCAAAGCTAAGAATGCCTACACTTACTGAGAAGCATCAGCTAAAAGAAAAGTTGGTAGTATAAATCGAGCCTCGTTGGTAATCGAGCAAAGTGAACAAGTGGTTTGCAATACCGAAACCCATCGGTAAAGGCAAGAAGTATAATGACCAACCAAAATGTCATGTCATCACTGAAGGAAAGTTTGAAGTCTTAACTGACAAAATCCATCTTTACACACTGAGGAGTTGGTAAGAATTAATGACACACGTTTAGGTCAAACGAATATAAAAAGGCAACTAGTCAGTCTCATTATTCACCACGACCAGAGCAGAGCGACGAGATTGATTTTTAGAGCACAGAGCGAAAGAATCACATAGTGATCACAACTCAACCACCAACACTTCTAGAAGATAAAAAATATTTGCAAGCATAAACAGTAAGTTCTACAGAACTGACAACTCAGTTTCATGTATTTCACAGAAAGCCCTAAAATTGAAAAATAGCCTCGACATCAAGAACTGTGAAATTGAAGAATACAAAGAAGGATGATTTCAAGCTCATCAAGAATTTGGCATGTGAGGAACCAAACTAAAATATTCATCCTAAGTTTTCCTCACAAACTGATGATGTTGGAGCATTCTTACGAATACCAGCTAGTTTTTTCTTGTGGAAGACGTACGATCATTTATACATTGCAAGATTACAGAGATAGGCGATTTAGAAGTTTTAGAAGCTTATAAGAAGCTATACAACAAAGATGGAACACTAAAAGATGAACATAAGCATATAGAAGTAAAAGGTATCACCAATTCCCTAATGTTCCTGAGGGTCTTCAAAACTGAGTGAATTCAGTTAGTACTAAGCTGAATGCATAACCATAAGATTTGGTTGGATGAACTGAAGATGATAACCAAGATTTTATCCATGCGGTCACTGGTTACCTTGTAACTGAGAAAGTAAAAGCACTGAAGCATCCACCTAAGGATGAGACTGAGAAGATAATAGGAGCCAAATGGGATGGTAGAGGACTAAACTTTTCCACCATAACCGATGATGAGATGAAATTTGGTGCATGAGTTATAGGCTACAAATTCTTCCAAGCCAGCAGATTGAACATCATTGCATCCAATGTAATAGACACAACGTATAAGATTGTGAAGAAAGGAACACAATTGGATTTATCTAAAATACTATTGAATTAGTTAAAATATAATTTAAAGACTATCAGGAATGCGAAGTCAAACACATGTAAGTTTGGCTCACTCATAATTGTTGGAGATTTGATTCTGAACAGTTGATTGATTGTATGTTTGTCATTGACGAAAACATATAATACACAATAGTACTTCTATATGTACTTATCCATATGATGAAATGAAGACTTGCATGGATAGATACATGTTTTTGACATGTTTATTATGCTATGATCAGACACATAGACCCAGATATGATGTTTTAGTAAAGATATGTAATTTTGTTATTGACGGTTACAGTTCTAGAGGAATAACGGTTTAAGGCCGATATATGTAACGTGTTTATTGAGTTGCACCTATCTTCAGGATATGCGTGTGTATATTCATGATGATTTATGAGTTTTTGATATTAATCTAAAGGTGCCAAACATATTTCAAGAAGATTGCAAAGTTATGGTTAATTTGGTGAAGCTGACTTAGTGAAGCGACGCGTCTATTCAGTTAGTACTTGCGCGGTTGTAATTATGCTTGCGCACTTAGTAGAGCTGAAAAGGATGTTAAGAAGAGTCATCTAATAGGTCCCATGATCTCATACTTTGTGTATGTACTTATATAAGGTAATTTGTGATAAGAAGAGTTGCGAAAGCCAGAGATAAGAAAAGCAGAGCAGAGTGTTAAAGTAGCAGAGCTATATTTATCATATGTTGATAATATAGATATTGAAGTTGAAGCTTTTAGAATAAAGATAAGATTGTTGTAGTGCTTTAAAAGAGGTTAAAGCATCAGCACACAAAAGGAACTGATCAAACAAGCAGTGTCACAAACAACAGTTCACCTTGTTGATACAGTGTGTATCAAATATCCAGAAGGTTGTAGCCTTCACCACTTGGACAGTGAGTCCACCACCCCTAACATGGTTATTGTAAAAGACTCCTAATAGGTTCTGACCCTTAACTAGGTCACTATACTACTACATTATAATGAACAACTCCTAACAGGGTTGGAAGATCTTTTAACAGGGATCACTAAAAATAGTATAGTTCTTTGTGGGTACTAATTCCCACTGGGGTTTTTACCATTTGGTTTCCCCTTAACCAAATTGATGTGTTGTGTAATGTGTTATTTGAATGTGCATTTACTTTGTATCAATCTGGATTAATAAGTTTAAGATAAAGATCAAGTTGTTGATAACTGATTCACCACCCCTCTCAGTTATCCCTAAAGTATTCTAACAATTGGTATCAGAGCCAAGTTCCTTGGAGAGAAAGCCTAACAGCTTAAGGTAGATCATATGGCATACTTTAGAAAAGAGAGCCCTAAGTTCGATGGAGAGAACTATTTGAATTGGAAGAACAAAATGATAACACATCTACAATGTGTTGGCTTTGAGATCTTTGAAATTGCTACACAAGAGGTTGTAATTCCATCTCTGAAAGACCTTGCAAAGGAGGATGCTACCAATAGACAAAAGGAAACATTTACCAATAATGCAATTTCCAAAGAATCCCTAATCAGTGCCTTATCTGACAGTGAATTTTTTGAAATCAAAAAGATTGACAAAGCATATACCATATGGAAATATTTAGAAGACATGTTTGAAGGAGATGTTCAAGCAAAGAATGCACGCAGAAAGACATGGAAGAAGAAATACAATAGCCTTGAGATGTTTCCTGAAGAAAACATTATAGCTTATAATCAGAGGATAAATGAAGTAGTATCTGGAATCAGAAACAATGGAGGAGAAATTTCAGAAGAAGACATAATGGACAAGTTGTTAACTACCTTGACATCATACTATGAAAACAAGATCAACATTCTAGAGAAAATTATGCAATTCTCACAAAACTTCAAAAGAGAAACTCTAATCAATAAAATCTCTGCATTTGAGATATCAAGATTGAAGACTGAACCTAATAATAAAATAGCCTTTAAAGCCTCAATCCACGATAAGAAATCCTCACACATCTCTAGTCATAATGAGAATAAAGAAACTGATGAAGAGCTAGAAGAATAATTGCCATGATTGCTAAGAGAGAAAAGAAAGGAAAATGAAAGTATGAAGGACAGCTTCCATTCAAGTGTTTTTCATGTAATAAGATTGGTCACTTTGCATCTAAATGTCCCACAAGAGTCAAGAATTTCAGATCTTATTACAAACCCAAATATAGGAAGGAATGTTACCATGCTGAAGAAGGTGTAACTGATGAAGATTTAGGAGAAGATGAAATTGGATTCATTTCCCTTGAAGACATGGAAAGGTTGCTCAAATATATGGACATTACAGATAAAGAAGAAGATCATGAATTAGCCTTAATTTCCAAAGTAGATGTCAGAATTGATTGGATCATTGACAGTGGATGCTCACACCACATGACAGGTGACAAAGATAGATTTTTTCATCTAGACAAATACAAAGGTGGTATGGTTAGATTTGGAGATAACACTCCTAAACCTATCATAGGCAAAGGATCCATCACCTTGGATTGAAAGAACAAGATAGATGATGTTCTATATGTTGATGGTTTGCACCATAATCTACTAAGTGTTGGACAACTACTTGATAAAGGTTATCATTTGGAGTTCAAAGATGACAATTGCATTATTAGCAACAAGGATGGAGACATGATTGCATCAGGCTCTTAAAAAAAAGGTAATGTTTTTCATCTCAATTCAGATGTAAGTTGTTTTGTTGCAAAAGTAGATGACAGTTGGTTATGGCACAAGAGACTATGTCATATCAATTTTGACAATATAGTAAAAATCAGTAATGTCAAGGTAGTTAGAGACCTACCAAGCATTGAAAGACTAGTTGATACAATATGCAGGGTATGTGTTATGGGTAAACATGTAAGGAGTTCCTTTAGAAGCAAGTAGACCTCAGCTGAAAACAAGTTTGACTTAGTGCATATAGATTTATGCGGTCCTACTCAAACAAGATCATACTATGGTGAAAGGTAATTTATTTTGTTTGTTGATGATTTTTCTAGGATGATGTGGGTTGCGTTCTTAAAAAAAAGTTAGAAGCCTTTGAGAAGTTCAAAATATTCAAAGCTAAGGTTGAGAATGAATCTGGACTAAAATTGAAATGCTTAAGATCAGATAGAGTAGGAGAATTCACCTTTGACCAGTTTTATGACTACTATGAAGAACATGGAATAAAAAGGTAGTTGAGTGCCCCTAGAACACCTTAGTAAACTGGAATTGCAAAAAGGAGAAACAAGATTATACTTGATATAGTGTGCACCATGATGATTGAAGAAAAAGTGGTGCACACTTATTGGAGAGATGCAGTGAACACAACAGTGTATACTATCAACAGAACATAATTGAGACCAGGCATGGACAAGACACCATATGAACTTTGGTTTGGTAATGTACCTACAGTAAAATACTTCAGAATATTTGGCAGCAAGTGCTACATCAAGAGAGATGACAGTATTGGCAAGTTTGATGCTAGAAGTGATGAAGGTATTTTTCTTG
>MU226250.1:718656-741971 GCA_018584345.1 Thuja plicata
TGCCATTGATGTCAATGGGGGAGTATGTACTAAAAACAAGGAACACAAACAAAGAGCTAAACAAGGAACACATACAAGGAGCTTATACTATGGGGGAGTATACATATAAAACACAGTCTATGTAACTGCAACAGTGTAGATGAATCTTTGATGAGGATATTGAGAAGATTGTAAAAGAAAGAAGACACCATGAACAATTTTTTTTTTATCATATGTTGCCATCAATACCAAAGGGGGAGATTGTTGGAGATTTGATTCTGAATAGTTGATTGATTGTATGTTTATCATTGATGACAACATATAATACACAGTAGTACTTCTGTATGTACTTATCCATATGATGACATGAAGACTTGCGTGGATAGATACATGTTGTTGACATGTTTATTATTCTATGTTCATACATGCAGACCTAGATATGATGTTTCAGTAAAGATATGTAATTCTGTTATTGACGGTTATAGTTATGGAGGAATAACGGTTTAAGGCCGACGTATGTAACGTGTTTATTGAGTTGCACCTATATTCAGGATATGTGTGTGTATATTCAAGATGAGTTATGAGTTGTTGATATTAATCTAAAGGTGCCAAACATATTTCAAGAAGATTGCAAAGTTATGGTTAATTTGGTGAAGCCGACTTAGTGAAGCGACGTGTCTATTCAGTTAGTGCTTGCACGGTTGTAATTATGCTTGCGCACTTAGTAGAGCTGACAAGGATGTTAAGAAGAGTCTTCCAATAGGTCCCATGATCTCATATTTGGTTTATGTACTTATAGAAGGTCATTTGTGATAAGAAGAGTTATGAAAGCTAGAGATAAGAAAAGCAGAGCAGAGTGTTAAAGCAGAAGAGCTATATTTATCATATGTTGATAATATAGATATTGAATTTGAAGCTTTTAGAATAAAGATAAGATTTTTTTAGTGCTTTACAAGAGGTTAAAGCATCGACACACAAAAGGAACTAATCAGACAAGTAGTGTCACAAACAGTATTTCACCTTGTTGATACAGTGTGTATCAAATATCCAGAAGGTTGTAGCCTTCACCACTTGGACAGTGAGTCCTTGGATAGTGAGTCCACCACCCCTAACAGGGTTATTGAAATGACTCCTAATAGGGTCTGACCCTTAACCAGGTCACTATACTACTGCATGGTAATGAACAACTCCTAACAGGGTTGGAAGATCTTTTAACAGGGATCACTAAAAATAGTATAGTTCTTTGTGGGTCTAATTCCCACCGGGGTTTTTACCATTTGGTTTCCCTGTAACCAAATTGATATGTTGTGTAATGTGTTATCTGAATGTGCATTTACTTTGTATCAATCTGGATTAATAAGTTTAAGATAAAGATCAAGTTGCTGATAACTGATTCACCCCCTCTCAGTTATCCCCGAAGTATTCTAACAATAATGTGTATTTTCTTGTACTTTCAAGAAACATTCCAATTGGTAGGAGATGTGAAATGGGATAGCACAAAACCAGTCACCATGAAGATCAGTGAGCATATAGCATCACTAGGAGAAAATTTTGGAACACTCATGGATGAATAATTTAATGTATTCAAAGACCGAATGCAAAAGAGGGTAAGGATCCCCGAGCAACTCATTGAAAAATATAAAGATGAAATATGTTTCATGGTTGATACAAATCATACATATATCAAGCCTACTGTACTGAGGACAACATGGCTTCAACCATTAGAATATGAGATAAACATTGATCTTGCATCTAAGGAAATTGATGCCTTGATTAATGAACCAGTGGATAAGAAACAACCCAAGTTTGGAACATATGAGGAGGCAAAAACAAGAATAAAATCTAGCCTGGTTGTTAAGAAAATTGTCAGAAAAAGGACAATATGGTAAAGAACCTCAAGAAAATACCATCGGCAACTGAGGAAGAAACCAAGCAGGAAGATGAAACTAAAAAGGAGGAAGAAACTGAAGGTCAAATACCTATCTGTGAAGCTGAAGAAAAGGATGACTCCAAAGAGACAGAGTCAGATTCACCATCTCCTCCACCAACTAAGAAGCCAAGGACAACAACTTCTTCTAGAACAAGAAGCCAAACATCTAAGGATTCAACTCCTTCACCTTTGAAGAAAGGAAAGGTCAAAACATACAAGAGGAAAACTTCCACACCGAAGAGGGGGAAAAGAAAAAGAGGAAGGAAGCTCATCAAAACCCAAGAAGACATTGAAGATACCAAGAAAGATGAAGCTATAGAGGAAGAAAATGTCAAGGTAAAAGCTCCAAAATCTATTGATGACATTTGTAAATCTATTGCAAATTCAAGATCTATTACAGATTCTAAGATAAGAAGATGGCTGAAACTAGATCTAGAAGATTAGAAAAAAGTTGAAGACGCCATCATAGAAAAAATGTACAAGTTTAAATATGTACCGATTTAGTTTGAAGGCAATAATGTACCAAGGGAACTATTAGACAGACTATACTCCAGCTAGACATTTTCTTTGAAGAATGAAAAGGAAATAAGAGAAAGAGTACTTGTTACTCTCATGCCTCTTGAATTCAAGAAGGTATAAATAGATGAGATGATGGAGAAATACAAAAAGGAGTTCTCACCAAATTTGAGAGCATATAAATTTCTGGAAGGAAAGCTTATAGAAATTGAAGAGGATATCCATAAGAAATGGTGTAAAATTCTAAACAGATCTACTGAGGAGGAAAACCCTGAGAAAGACCTACAACAGAAAGATGTTGAAAAGGCAACTCAAGAATAGGCCTTACTAAAAGATACAGAAGATGACACATTTGTTGAGTTAGAAAAGGAAGAAGATGACACAAACGACAAAAAAAATGTAGATGTTGCAGATGAATCATGACTAGACACCACAAATGACAACATTGTGGATAACAACATCATTGACATTACTGATGACCCAACATAGGAAGTTAATAAAGATGAAGATGTCACTATTGCAAAGGACATAATCGATGAGCAGGACATAATAGTTGATGCTACACATGTGAAAATACCAGGTAACATGCCAATATTGATAGAAGCTATCAATATTATGAAAGAATCAAACAAGTCACCTAAAAAGGATACTCCCAAGGATGTAGGGGAAGAAGAAAATAAAAAAAACACTGATGGTCAGAAAGACATCAAAGCCACTCAAACAATAACTAATACTGATAAGGTTACAGGAGGAGATTCAAAACAACAAGATGCAGACACAACAGAAAAGAATGTAGACAAAAAGAATGATGAAGCTAAGGACATTGATGAAGGAGATAAACCTAAAGTTGAAAATCCTAAAGAAACCAAAAAAGGTGCTATTGATAATTTGAAGGTGAATGTGGAGATTTTTATAGACACTCGACAAGCTAAAACTGACACTCAACAAAAAAAGAAGCACAACAGGTCACTTCATCAAGCACAATTGAGAAAGCTAAGAAATTAGCAATGGTTCTACATTCAAGTGATTCAAAAAAGAAGAAGAAATCAAAGAAGAATAAGTTGTAAGTCACCTTGGATGAACTTATTGAAATACCAAAATATGACCCAACTACACTTGATTTTGAAGCATTACAAGAATATAGTGAAATATGCCAAAGGAAGGCACTAGAGGAGAAGCTAAAGAAAAAACACTAAGAATTTATGGTACTGGAAAAAATTAAGGACATATTGCACAAGATTGTACCCAATGTTGATATTGATCAAAACAAGCCAATTCTTGATCAATTATCCACTCTCACTGAAGCAATAAAAACTCAAAATATTGATGCAGAGAAGGCAATTAAGGAGAGAGCAGAGCAGAGGTACCAATAGAAGCTCATTGAAAAAATCATCCAAGAAGTGGTAGTCAATAAGGTAAAGATATTATAATTCATTACTAAATTAGATCCAATTATAACTGAAGCTATAACCTTAATTCAACAAATGAGCACATTAGACAAGTTGACTAAAGAGAATAGTGACAATATAGCAAAGCTAGATACAGATCTAGCTAACAGTGCTAGTAGCTTAACCACCTATGGAGAAAATGAAATTAAGTTGCATTATGAAAATATCATTGAGATCAAATGGTTAAGGTAGGAACACACTTCAGGGAATAATTCACCAAGCTCCAAGCTCAACTTCTACCGATTCTAGCACTGCTCCAACAACACATCAGTTCAGCATGACAACTGATAGCAACTCCCAAGATGTCTGTAGAAGACAACATCTATGACATGCACTCCAAGATCACACTTGAGCACATGGCTCTGGAGAAATTTAAAGAATAATGAGAGAAAATGATGGAAGAAATGAAGTCTTCACACCCCCACATTTTTTATAAGCTCTAAGGTATAGACCTTTGCCCTTAATATCAAAAAGGGGGAAAATGATATGTATATTCATTCATTCAGATGAGAAAATGGTAAATATGTATATGTATATTCATATGGGGAAAATGATATATATATATATATATATATATATGGAAATTGATATGTATAAGGAAAGATATCATATGTACAAATATACCGACATATACATAGGGGGAGTCATTAAAATGACTAAGGATTATATATGTTGTATATACTTAACATTTTGTTAGTATTTTGCACATATCAATTTTTTGATACTAATGTCAAAGTGGGAGATTGATGACATTAATTTTTCATTAGTATGTAAATAAAAATTTCGGTAAGCATATACCAAAAGATAGAACAAAGTGCAAACCAAAAAACATATATAAAGAAGATCACCGAAATGACTAAGTACAAAGAGAACCGACGACACAAATTTGTGTGTACACCAAAATTGTAAAGAAGAAAGATAAAGAGGAACCCGATGTGCAAGATAAAGTGCAAACTAACAAGACAGTTAAAGTGCAAATGACAGAAGAAAACTAAAAGACAGCTAAGCATAACCGACCGTCAGGAACCGAGAGTCAGTTGCAACCCACAAAAAGTAGATCTGACTTCCACATCAGATAAAGAAATATTATTCTATTTATAGGATTTTGATTTAAATCCATTTATTTAGGGACAAGAAACATGAATGTAAGTGCTTTAAATAGTCTAACCGATTTAAAACACATAGACTAGGAGATCAAGGTACAAGTTGTAAACTTGATCTTAGAGTTAACATTGTTTTTCTTGAAACTTGATGATGTCAATCCATCTTATAAATAGATCATGCAATAATTTATTATACAAGGATGTGAATATAGAGGAGAGGATGAATGAAGCCTACGAGCACATTTATGGATCAGATTGAAAGTTTAAAGAACCAAAATAGCAAAAGGTAAATTTGGCTAGAAAGAACCAAGAATAGAGGCTACCGAGAATCAGAGGTATTACTCAATCACATTAGGTGATAATCTCATTCATGTAAAGTTACACGGATATATATCAGCAATAGGAGATTGCATTTACCAGGTCAATTTGTAATTTTCTATCATTCTAACAAGTGGAGCAAAGTGTAAAATCCTTACAAGGAAGGTGGATTTAACAGTCCAACTACAAATCTCTTAACCGAGTGCACACTCAACAGTTTTGCTAAAGCTCTTAACCAAGTATAATTTTATAGGTCTCCATAGATACTCTTAATCGGGTAGATCATCAGAAGTGATCAAATTGTAAGACTTAACCAAACCCTTTCAATCTACAGATAGTGAAGATTTTGTGGGTGCCATCCCCACCACAGTTTTTACTTCCTAACAGGATTTTTCTATGATATCATATCTTGTGTTATGTGTCAATTACTTTCATGAATGTTTCTATGAATGTTCACATGTATGCTAATGTTATGAATTGATATAACTCACATCAAGACAGTATAGATTAGATTGAATGGATATACAATTGATTATACAAAGGTTAATTGATTAAAGGTTACAAAATTTTTAGAGGTACTGATTCATCCTTGCCCTCTTAGTACACACTTCCCATTAATTCCAACAAAGCATTCTTTCACCATCCTTGGACCATCCTCTGATGGATTCAAGCATAAAATAACCCCCTCCAAAGGCTAGATATCCCACTGCTATACCTATGCCTCCATTTCATGACCCTTGTCCACTCTTCAACCCCATTTAACACTTCCAATCAGTGCCCACTTGTAAACTCCACTTCCTTCCTGCATTCATATGACTATAATGATATAGTACATAGTTAGGATCCATCCCCATGTGATGGTGATTAAAAAAAAGGCATGGATCAAATCAATTACATCTTAAAACAAAGAAAATCCTTATACTCCTACAAACTAGTCAAGTTTATGTGTACTAAATTGATGAAATAAACACAAAACTAATTCAAATAAGGTAATATCAATGTGTCTAAACCATAGACAAGGATGTAATTCAATGACATATTCAAATACTTGAATAAGAACCATTGTAGTCAATCCTCCAATGGCCTATCCTCTGTTTGTTCCATTCATCTCCACACAAATCCCCTCCCTTGCAATAATCCTTATACTTCTTATGTAATTTTTCTTTAATATATGCCCACCCTACCATTGCATTAATTTCTTTTTTGTACTATAGGGAAATCAAAGTAGGTATGTAATTATTGTTATTTTAATCTCCCATGCCAAGTCTTGAGGATTGGGATGAATGTGAGCTAGATGATGAGTGTGGAGGACATTGAGGTAAAAAGTGAATATTTTGTAAGTCTATCAAGGTTAATTTTCTAATTGAAGGAAGGAGCTTTCCAAGATGGTCTTGTCACCTCCATATACAAAAGAAAGAGTCCTTTCTTTACTTAACCTGCATGTTTTTAGTAAACAATTTGTATTTTAAAATCTCTAAAGTTCCTATTTTTTTTTTTTTTTAAATAAGCTCCTATGGAATCTTGAGAAAATATGAAACAACCTAGGTAATATCATAATTTTACACAATTCTTGGTAATGAAACATAAAATATAGAGTTTCCTATATCCACTTTCAACCCTAGCTATGAAACTATTAACTCAAAGATATTATATCTAACTAAGAATCATCTTATAGATATTTGGATACATTTAATTATCAACCCTTTGACGTAGGCTTGAAATGGACCATAGCTACATGTGCATCCATCTATTATTTTTGTTTTAACCTATTAAGATGAAAAGTAATTGAAAGGAAAAATCATATACTTACTAGAACAATAATCTAATTGGAAATAACTAATGTTAAGTAATGAATTAACCATTTTCTAAACAAACATAATAAAAAATAAAATATTAAAGCCATACATTTTTTATGCCTAAATTGAACTAAAAGCATAACACTGCTTATTTAAATTGTTCAAGTTGTAGGAATATAAAATAATCCAATAGTAATGTTTAGCAACACTAAGTTATCAACTAAAAACTAAATAACCTATTCTAACAACATAAATAAATACTAAGAGTTAAAAATAAAATAATTTTAAACATGAACCAATTGAACCACAAAAAAAACTTCCTTAAACATGAAGCTAGTATTTTTTAAATAGATTTTTTAATTTTGAAGACTCGAGAAATAGTGTAATTATAAATGACATCTTTAGAGTTAAAAGGTGGTGAACAGTTGGAAGACAAATGGAAAAGTTGTTATTTCTGACTGTCACACCTAGTTTGTAGACACCGTGACAGTCCTTACATTTCATATATGAAAGATGAGAGCAACCATGGATTGGTTGTAACAAAGCAAGGAGGTAATCATGTTGAAGATCTATTGTAAGTTTCTGTAACATATGAAATGAATAAATGATTTTTTTTGTTCAATAATGTCACTGTGGACCCTGAGAAACAGTCACATTTTTACTATTGTTTGAGTATTTTTTTGATGAGAATGGATTGACCAGCCTTTTCATTCAATTTGGCAATGTTTCATAATGAGTTACCTTTGTTTAGAATCAAGTTAGAGGTTCTTTCATGTAGGATCAAGTGAGATCCACTGATTTTTGTGAAAAAAGACTTGAACCCTCTATCATAGACATATCAACAAGGGTTTGTTTTGTTAGGAATAATCATCCACAAGCACAACTGAGAGGGGGGTGAATATGTTGTCATATAGAATATTAAAATTTAAGCTTTATAAACCAAAAATGAAATGCAAATAATAACATAGTAAATGCCAACACAATAACACAATACTTGTTGTCGAGGAAACCTTGTTAAAGGTAAAACCCCAGTGGGAATTAGCACCCACAAATAATGTACTGAGAGTATAGTATCCCTATTAAAATATTTATCCCTATTAAGAGCTTATTACAACATAACATTACATAGTACCTATTAGGAGATAGACCCTTTTAGGAGTCATGAAAAGTAGTAGGCTCACTACCCAGACATACTTCCCAAAGAAGGTTAAAGCCACCCTCAAGGATTCACAATATGAACAAGTGTATATAGGAAATATACAATCCAATGAATTATTTGATAGCAAATGTCTTTGCTTGGTTAGTTCCAATGAAGTATTCTTATCACAAACTCTTCTCTACATCTAACAGATAAACAAGCCTCATAGCTTACACTTATCTTCCTTTACAATCTCTACCACATCTTTCCAAAAGAAAAGATCACTCGTATATACTCTACTATAATAATTTATTAGGTCGGACAATTAAGCTTTCCAAATACACAAACAATTAATTAGGTCAGCCAATTAGGATTTCCCAATATTCAAATAATTTTTTAACCTCTTACTAAGATACACACGGTACCTATAAAAAGTAAACATCAATTAAAATACATCAGTTATAGTCCAAGATCCACAATCCACACTCACAATTCATAATACATGCTACATGTTTGAAGTCATCCACCAGATTAGGTCTCCTCCAAAATACATGCTACAGATGACATCACCAGTAGTTTTACAACAATCAATCAGTAACAAACATTCTTCAATGTTTCCTCAGTCATCCCATAATCTCGCATGCGCTGAAACATCTTTATCGGTAAGATATACACAAAATACAGAGACCTGCTCTGTCAAGCATTATTGTCACAGTCAAGAAACCAGTCTTCACTAAATCATCTGTAACATCATCAATATGTAACCTCAAGTCAAGCGACCTTAGGAATAAGGTCATCACACATATGTATTCATATCACTATGTTTGATCATTCTAAAACATCTATATAGTGTACGTACACTTTTGTCACTCAATTAACCAGTCTCTCCTCTTCATAGAGACATATGTTGACATCAGTGACAAAAAATTAATATCAACAACATGAATAGTATCCAAATATGATATTATCAAACAATCTCCCCCTTTGGCATTGATGGAAACATATGGGAAAATTCATCAACCCAAAAGTACTTTCTCTCAATACAATCTTTTCAATATACTTAACACAAATCTCCCCATAATAGTAAGGATTTTCACATAGAATCCTTCCCCCTTTGGCAGAAATGGAAAAGGGTAACTCAACTGTAATCTTCTGTAAGGTGTATATTTTTAAAATCTTCATGTCCAACAGCCAGGTGTAAGATCACCCAAATGTGTTCTAGTGTTCCTGCGATCACTCCCCCTAAGGAGTAGATCCATACATCAAGTCCAAAAAATGATATAGCTCTGAAATCCACTGGACTAATGCATATATGCATCAAATAATTATCAAAATGAGGGGCTATGACCCCAAGCATGCTTATGACATACTCAAAAGCATCTTTTGTCAAAGGTTTCTTGAATATATCTGCTATCTGTTCCTTTGTGCTAATATACTCCAGTTTAATCTCTTTGTCTGCTACCTTCTCCCTCAAGAAATGATACTTAATATTAATATGTTTAGTCTTTGAATGCATTACAGGATTCTTCAACATACTCACTATGCTAGTGTTATCAAAATGGATAACCACTGGTTCTTCAAAAATTATTCCAATGTCCTTCAACATTTGTTTCATCCAAACAACTTGTGTGCAATTTATTACAATAGAAACATACTATGATTCAACAGTAGATTGAGCAATATAGTTATGCTTCTTTCTTAACCAAGAAACCAACCTTTTCCCAAGGAAAAATGCACCACCACTCGTACTCTTTATATCATCCACATTACCTACCCAATCAACATCAGTATAAGCCTGCAAAATAGAGTCATCTAATTTTTCATACTATAATCCATATTTTGTTGTTCCTTTTAGGTATCTAAAAATTATTTTCATAGCAGGAAGGTGTGTTTGTTTAGGATCTGTCTAATATCTTGCCATAATTCCAACTGCATTGGTAATGTCTGGTCTAGTGTGAGTTAGATATTGTAGACCACTAATAATAGATCTATATTTTGTCTGAAAAACACTTTGAGTCTCATCATTACTAGTTAGTTTGTACCTAGTCACCGTAGGTGTTCCAATAGGTTTACAATATTCCATTCCAAACTTTTTCAGCATTTCCTTAAGATAGTTGGTCTAAGATATGAAAATTCCATTCTTACTTTGATTGATTTGCAAACCAACAAAATTTTTTATTTCACCAACCATTGACATCTCAAATTAATTTTCCATTTCTTTAGAGAACTTCTTACTCATCTTATCACTGCCTCCAAAAATGATATCATAAAAAAAAAATTCTATGATTCATCTTCATCAGTTCTTAAATATAAATTACTGGCTGCATTACCTTTTCTAAAACCAAGATGAAGTAGATACTTGTCTAGTCTTGCATACCATGCTCTTGATGCTTGTTTCAGTCCATACAGTTCTTTCGTCATCTTACAAACCATGTATTCATCTCTAGTCAAAGGAAATCCATCAAGTTTCTTGATGTATACTTGTTATTCTAAATCACCATTCAAGAATGCTGATTTCACATCCATCTGATATACTTTAAAGTCTCTATTTGTAGCATAAGCAAGAAATAATCTCACAGCTTCCAACCTAGAAATAGGAGAAAATGTTTCTTCATAGTTTATGCCTTCTTTTTGTGAGTAGCCTTTACACACCAATCTAGCCTTGTTTCTTACCATTGTTCCTTCCCCATCCATCTTATTTCTGAAAACCCATTTAGTTCCTATCACATTTTTTTTCTTAGGTCTTGGAACCAATTCCCAAGTATTATTTTTATTTATTTGTTCAAGTTCTTCTTCCATAGATTTAGTCCATGATTCATCTCTACATGCTTCATCAGTAGTTTTTGATTAAACTTGAGAAATCAAAAAAATTTCATCTCTAACTCTAGATCTAGTCATCATACCTTTAATTGCATCACCAATAATTTGATCTTGAGGATGGTTCTTCTTAACATACATCGGAGTCTTTGGAGTCTTAGTAACCTCAATCAATTCATCTTCAATTTTATTTTCAATCATCAAAGGTTCTTCAGGTTCAATAGTGACCTCTTTCATCTCTATAATCTGACCGCAGTCATATATTCTTTCCTGAATCAGAAAATTTTCATCTATCCTCACATTAACGCTTTCAATCAACTTTCTCAACCTTAGATTGAAACATTTATATTCTTTTCTCTTGGTAGGATAGACAATAAAAATTACTTCATCACTTCTAGCATCAAACTTCCCCATCTCATCATCTCTTTTGATATAAAATTTACTTGCAAATATTTTGAAATATTTTACAGTAGGTGTATAATCAAACTATAATTCATAAGGAGTCTTACTTGTACCTTCTCTGATCTGAATTGTATTTAAGGTGTACATAGAAGTTTCAAATGCTTCTCTCCATTGAACATGTGACACATTTCCTTCTATAAACATAGTCCATGCATCATCTAATATAGTTCTATTTCTTTTCTCTGCTATCCCATTCTGTTGTGGAGTTCTAGGAGCTGATGTCTATCTGTATATTCCATGTTATTCAAAGTAGACATTAAATAAATCTCATGTAAACTGTCCACCTCTGTCTGATCTTAAACATTTTATCTTCAAACCATATTCATTCTCAAATTTTGATTTAAATAACTTGAATTTGTCAAATGCTTTAGATTTCTCTCTCAAATATGTCATCAACAAAAAGTATAAAGTACCTTTCACCATAATAAGATCTTGTTCTTGTAGGAAAACACAGATCTGTATGCACCAGATCAAACTTCCCTTTTGCTAAATAAGATTTGCTTCTAAAACTGCTTATGGTATGCTTCTCCATAACACACTCTCTACACATAGTGTTAGATGGCTTTACAATCTTAGGTAGATCTCTTACAACATTAGTCATACTTTCTTTCACAATGTTATCAAAGTTAACATGACAAAATATTCTATGCCACAACCAACTATCATCAACCTTCACAATAAAATAAGAGGCTTCAAATGTATTCAATTCAAATACATTACCTCTAGATTTAGTACTAGATGTGATCAAATCTCCTGATTTACTTCTGATAGAGTATTTCCCATCAATTAATTTCAATTGATAACCTCTTTCCACTAACTTCCCAACACTCAACAGATTATGTTGAAGTCCATCAACAAGTAATACATTGTCAGTATTAGTCTTTCCATTCAGAGAAATAGATCCAACACCAATGATAAGCTTAGGAGTATTGTCACCAAATATAACAAAACCACCATCATATCTTTTTAAATTCACAAAGTTATTTTTATCTCCAGTCATATGATGTGAACAACCACTATCTATAACCCATTCAGATTTCTTTTCAACATAAGATACTAAAGATTTTTCCTCATGTATAGGTTCATCATCCTTTATAGCAATAAATCCAATTTTGTCATAGTCACCATCATCATAAAAAACACACTCACTAGCATAATAACATTCCTTGTCTTTAAAATACTTTGATTTATAAAACTTAGGTTTATTCTTAGGAACCCTTGTAGGACATCAAGATGCAAAATGGCCAATCTTGTTACATGAAAAACATTTCAAAGGTAGTCTACCTTCAAATTTACCCTTACCTCTATTTTCTCTTCAAGCGATCAATGCTACCACTTCATCTAGCTTTCTTTATTCCTTTTGTATCTATTCCCATTCCTCAGCATAGTCTCCAAGCTCTTCTTTCATGTCACTATTGCTAGTGCTCACAATTCTAGATAACGTCCCTTTGACTCCATGCACGGTTGCCTTGAATGCTGACTCAGCTTTAGGTAAAGTATATCCCAATTCTATGGCCTCAAAAGTAGTTATCTTTCTAATCAACATCTCTCTAGTGAAGTTATACTCCAAGATCCACAATCCACACTCACAATTCATAATAAATGCTACATTTATGAAGTTGGCCACCAAATTAGGTCTCCTCCAGAATACACACCACAAATGACATCACCAATACTTTCACAACAATCGATTAGTAACAAACATTCTTCAATGTTTCCTCAGTCATCCCATAATCTCACATGCCCTAAAATATCTTTATCTGTAAGATATACACAGAATATAGAGACCTGCTCTGTCAAGCTTTACTGTCACAGTCCAGAAACCGGTCTTCACTAAATCATTTGTAACATCATCAATATGTAACCTCAAGTTAAGAGACCTTAGGAATAAGGTCATCACACATTTGTCTTCATATCTTTGTCTTTGATCATTCTAAAACATCTGTACACTATTCGTACACTTCTGCCAGTCAGTTAACTAGTCTGTTCTCTTCATAGAAACATATGTTGACATTAGTGACAAAACATGAATATCAACAACATGAACAATATCCAAATCTGATATTATCCAACATGTTCATATTTTTCTTTTCAACCAATTAAAAAATTTAAATCTTGGTTTTTAATGAAGTATATTCATATATCTTTGAAATGAATTTGGTTTCATTAGTATTGGTTATGTATTGAACAATTTTTTTGATGCCCTAGCGGGTAATTACAATGAATTTACTATGTTTTGAAGAAGTAGTCATAATTATTTAATTAAAGTTGTTGTTAAGTGATCCAAAATGATTCAAATAGATAGAATGATGTTTTATTAACTTCAATAAAACCAAAATGGAATTGATTAAAGGATTTTGGTGTGTTTGTGGGTAAGGGTTTAGAAAATAGTCAAACTATTATGGCAACAATAGTCACAGTCATGGAAAAATGTGGTTTGCATGATTTGGTCCTTTTCCAAACAATGATAAGTGATATGAGACATGTTTTTCCATTCTTAAATGTACTTTTTAGATTAGGTGAAATTTCCTATAATTATTGAATTATATATTTGGATACGCTAATGTCTAAAGGATAATAAATAGGGTTGTTCATTCTAGGACATTGATTTACTCAAGTAGAATTATTGTGACCTTGAAGTGTGAGGGTGTTTTATGTGTTGTTTCTTGGATGATATATGAACAAGAATTGTGTTGATATTTGTTGTAAGGTTATTCAAACAAGCCTAATGGTTGGAAATGTAGGACAATTGTAAAATAGGGGTAGTCAAGTGCATACTATTACAAGTGTATGAAGGATTGAGGACAGAGTGAATGAGCTCAAATGCTTTAATGGTAAGTGGTTTAAAAGTGCCTAACAATGTGATATGTAGGTCTAGATGATAAAAGACCCAATGTGGAAGGATAAAGATATGGTTACCTTGATGAACAAGGATGTTGGAGTTGGTTGATGGACCATGTGATTAAGACATGGAATTTTTGCAAATTTTTTAAAAATGATCGAGTAATGTCAAGTTTTTCTGAGATTTTTTTATTCTAGGTCCAAGACTGATACCAAAATAAACTTATTGAGAATCTCACTAGTAAGATTTAAGTGGTTTGAGTTGAGCTGTTCCTATGAGTTTTATAAAATTATTGTGTTGCTAAAATTTCCCTTAAGCTTTGCCTATTGATGCATAGAAAAGTGGCTTACATCTTCTTCTTCAACTGAGACTATCCTATCACACCATGTGTTGAAAAAATGCTCACATATGTCCTTCAAATGGATCAATTTCCTTAGCCCAACCCACTTAACTAGACCACTAGGCTCCACACCTTCATGTTCTCAAAACTTGGTTACATACTTCACACATTGTTTCCAATCCTTCTAAGGGTCTTGACATGCTTAGAATACCTTATCAAAAATTTGTGATACATTTCTTGAAAATGTCTTTGTTCCCAACTCTCAATTCCTTGTTCTAGGCCTTAAATCCACTAGCCCTATCCAATGAGTAATCCAAGATTTCTTCCTTAGTTTTCCAAACAACTTTCTAATTAACCAAAAAGGTTTTTGGATACCCTTTTGCAAGTCCTATAACATATATCAATATTTCCTATTGTTCCTTTGGATAATCATTCCTAAAATATGTTTCCTCCACCTTCCTAGGTAGGCCTTATTTGCCAATTTTCTTTGCATCAGATTGGTATAAGAGAAAGGGACTAGATCCTTGCAGTTCGAAAGATAGACAATATGTATTTGAAAAGATTAGAGGTGGTAGTGTTTGAGGCATACAAATCCTTGAATTCTTATGGAAGAAAAGAAAGAGAGGAAGAAGAGAGGAAAAAGAAAGAAGAAGCTAGAAAACAAGCAATAGAAGAGATTAGTATCCTCAAGAAAGCATTAGAAACCAATGAAGCTAGGATACAAGAAACCAAGATTAAGTTACATGAAATCCTAGAGAAAGATAGTAGGAATGATCTCTTGAAAGAAGAGTCATTTAACAAGTAGGAAGAGGACAAAGAACCTATTGATGAAAAGGTTCCAAATGTTATAGACCTGATGGATGGTGAAGGAGACGAAGTACCCATGGTTGTAGAGGTTATAGATGTTTTAACATAGATGCAAGATGGTTTTATTAGACAAGAAGGATAGAATATATAGGAAGGAACTCAAGTTGTGATGTCTGATATGGTCTCAATCATAGAGACTTCATTTTGTTTGGTGGGCGATGAAGAGGCCTTCGAATTGGTGAGCATGAAGGTTGCATGCATAAGCTTGGAGGTATGTCACTTAGAACCACTTGAGTTAACTTTAAATCCACTTGCAAAAATATTGATGGACCTTCCAAGTCCTATAATATATGTCAATCTTGCCTATTGTTCCTTTGGATCATCATTCCTAAAATATGTTGCCTCCACCTTCCTAGGTACGCCTAATTTGACACTTTTACACAAACTACTAGTATAATGACTTCCCAAGATCTAAAAACTTTAAAAATGGTCTCAATCAACATATTTTTAAATTTTTTTGAGGATTCATGCTTATCTACCCCTCCATGCATCAAACCCTCACTTCTAGGGACACTAAGATAGAGCTTTTCATTTCAATGCTTCCCATCACTTCCCAAACTTACCACTATTCATTTCATCTTGTATTATATATATGTAGATGGAATAAACACTCAGAAAACCTCCTCATGTGGATAATATGCCTGCTTTTATACCTATGGCTCTCTTTTAGTGCATTTTCAAAGCACAAACTCACTGCCCGAGGATGTTAGTCATTCTTCTATATTTTCACTTGCACAAACTGATGGAAAGACACATCTAAGACATATCAAGGAATATTTCCATGAAGAAAAATGGTAACATAGGTTGTCAGAACCTTGTACACTCAATTAGAGTAAGAAACCCATGCATAAATCATCACTGTCATAGTACAGTTAGCCATGACCAAACACAAAGGCTTGGAAACTAATTCATATCTATGAAAACCAATGGAAATGATACTTCTGACCATGTACAAGAGACTCTAAGAAAATTATATCCAATAAAAATTCCAAAATATATTAAGATTTACACTATATTTACAAGGACGTTGTTACACTCTATACAAGGATGAATGCTAGCATTGCATTCTACTCCCCCTCTCTCTATTGGGATTGTTTCTCCATCAGTTTATGCCTATCCCAACCAACTAACTACCTAACTACCTTCAAAGCTGAATGGGGAATAATTTACTACTCACTATCCCATAAAATAGCAAAATGGATTAAAATTTTGTCAAGTTGACAACTAAGTTGTCAACTCGACAACCATGTATCTCATGCCCCCCATTACATGAATAATGGTCTTTTAATGACCTTTCACAATTAACACACACTACATCTATCATTTTAAACATTTACATTAGTCCTTATTGGTTATATTTTCCTATCTTGGGACTTTGGAATACCTAAAAAAATGAATTTATAAACTTGAAAAAATGGCTTTATAAGCCCCCTTACAACATTATTATATCCACATTACAACAACATTATGTTCTTGCTCATGTTGACATTATGAAAAGACATTGGAAATCCTATTTGTCTTCATCTCCTTGTGATCTTCATGAGGGTCTTATGGTAAAACAAGTGACCCCCTTGGTAGTTATACAAGCTTGAGGTGCTTTGGAACACCTATGCATACCATAATTAAATATCTTTTCGTAGTTGTTTGGTTTGGAAGACCTTGATAAATTATCTGAAACAATATCAGTGCAAGTTACTCATAGAGGAAATTTATCTATTAATTTATTTATTATTCCATCTTAGATTATATAATATAAAGACCATTAAGTAGTACATACTTACATTCTTAATAGTATCACATACCTTCTTCTGGTGTCTACTGGCATATTTTCATTTTTCACTTCAACTTTCTCCTTCGCATCCAAGATGAGGTTCTTCCATTCTAGCTCCAGAATAATGGGGGGACACTTGTACTTTGGTTATTATTTAAATGTGTTATGTACCGGTCCCTCACATACTTGAGATATTGGCCAAATTTCTCAAGGACCTTTTCTTTTGAAAATACTTTATCTCCAAAGAGCTCAACCAAACACTCTATGAGCTCATCTTTTAGCTTTGTTTCTTGGTCATTGCACCTTTTAAGAAAAAAATGATGACATGTAACTGATTGAATGTTTGATAATGTTAAGTTGAAGATGATGCAAGACATTAAATCAGTTAATGGTTTGTATTTTCATTGATGTCAACTTGATATCATCTATATGGTCATATACATAATGCTAAAGAATTTAGAGAATCAATAGAATAGAGGTTATGCTTTCAGCAATGCATAAAAGTCATTTATTCACTAAGTGACAGACAACACCAATGGAGTGCAAACCATTGGTAAAGACAGAGAAAAAGTCACAGTGATGCCCAACGAGTAGAAGACAGTGTTGTCCAATGAAGCAGAATCATAGGATGCCTGACGAGCTAAAAACAGTGTTGCCCGATGAGAAAGATTCAATGATGCCTGATGGACAGAGATCTCAAAGCTAACTAAAGTTGCACCAATGAAACTGATAGTTATCACTGGCGATAACCTACAGAATTGACCGACAGAAAAGAGAGATCAGAAAATGACAAAATATCTAGTTGGCAGAGCTTAAGGATAGACTTAACTAGCTGTTTTATTTGTTTTTTTCGACCACAGTTAAGTAACTAATTTCAAGATGATTTATACAGTTGGCAAGAAGATAACTACGAGATAAATTAGGAGTTAAAGCCATAAATCAAATTGGCTGGATTTTTTTTTACGCCAAGAATCAAGAATCAAGAATTAAGGAATATCATGTATGTACAATATAAAAATGATTTGATTTATTGATTGATTAATTGATTATGATTATTGATTGGGATGTGATTGATATGTAAATTTTCCTTTAAGTTGCCTAGAATGTTTTGAATTCCTTAACCCTAATTGAATTGTATTGATTAAGTATTGCAATTGTGATTAAGGAGAAGATAAGATGTTCCTTTTATCCTGAAATGCACAAATGGGAGATCCAAGTTGATCAACCCCAAGGAAGGGCTAATGCACAAATGAATAAACTATTTGGAATGGAGAATAACAAAGGGGATACCTTAAATTCTGTTAATTATAAGTATGGAAATGATATATGATAGTAATTGAAGGAATAGAAGAAATGCACTAACCTTGAAATATTACAGATCAAAGAATGCTATTTTCTGAGGTCTGTAGACTGTTTCTGGAAAACTAACAATTGAGCCCGAACTAGAACGTAGAGACGAAAAAAACCAAGAAATATTTTTCCGTTCCAATATTGTCTTATGAAAAAGGTCAACCTTGACCCACAAATGTCAACCTTGATCCAATAATGTTGACCCTGACCTGCACAGGTTCGACAGAAAATCTGTTCCCGCCATCTACAAGAAAGCCGAAAAGGGTATCCAAATCTGGTCTCAAAATTGCAATCCTAAACCTGTAATTGCAATAAAAAGAGGTCTTTTTGTTGTGGGGGAGGGGTTTTCCTTGGTCAAACCCCAGTTTTGGAATTAACCTCAAATATATGTAATTGAAATTACAGAAATGGACAAAGTAAATGCATAAATTCACCTTGCTTGAAAAGATCCTTGTGGCAAATTTGAATCCTTGAATCCAAAAGTACACCTCAAAATATGGAATGTAGAAAGGAAGGATGTCTTCAATCTCTTGCTTATAGATCTCCAACACCAAGTCTTGAATGGGTTCTTGAATTTGGAATAGGCTTGGAAGAAGGTGGATAGAGAGATCACCAAAAGGGCACTATGTAGCTTGAATCCTTCAATGGCCTCCAATGGATCTCCTTCATGAAAATGGATGCTTGAATGGATTAATACTTGCTTCAAATATTTCTCCTTGGCTTTCTTGAATCACACTTGAAGATAGTTTTGAGAATGCTTCATCACCCTTAGAAGACTTAGTTGATAGTTCTAAGAGAAAATGAGAGAGAAAGCTTCTCTTTCATATGGAATTAGGGCACAATTTTCTAAGGAGGCCTACATAGAGGATTAAATTCCCATTAAATAATTTACCCCTAGGAGAGGACCTATATTAAATATAATTTAGGAATCAATGCTTCAGAACCCGAAACAGTCGACCCGGAAGCGGGAAAAACTATTTGCAAAGGCCGACCTCCAAAAACTGTGAGACCCCAAGATTTGAACCCTGGGTCAAGGTCGAGGTCAACCCTGACCTAGGTTAGGGTTGAGGTCAACCCTAATCTAGGTTAGGGTTGAGGTCAAAATAGACCTAAAACATTGACCCTGACCCTGAAGCCCAGAATCACCAATCTGCAGTCTAAAATGCAGAAATTAGGCTAAATAGGAGTGGAAAGAGGGACAGAATAGGGGGAAGCCATGTCAAGATCAGGAACCCATTCAAGGCACTTTCCATGAACCCAAACCACTTACTTGGAAGACTAAACACATCTACAATGGAAGTGCTTCCATTTTCTGACTATACATTTAGCCCCCACTTTAGCAAGAGTATGAGTTTAACACAAACTCTTGGTAAAGGAGAATATATAGAAAAGACAATCTTATTGAATAGAAAAGGGATAAAGAAACCCTCAAGCCCCCAAGGGACTTAAGTCTTTATCAACCCTAAGATCATGGTAAGAGAGACATCACTTAGTTAAGGAAAGAGAGAAGGGGGTGTGATTATCTCACCCAATGAGAACTTATGTCTTATTGTGAACCACACAAAAAGTGTAACTGGAAAGATGGAATTGAACTGCCTAGTGAATGTGGCTACTCACTAGTCAACCCATTAGGGAGATCCATTCTTAAAGGGATCAAATCATTTTAAATTGAAAATTAGCAGGATCAAGTGATCCGTGTAAATTTAAACTAGAGGGATCAAGAGATCCTTTAAAAAAAAGTAAAAATGTGACCATGCTTTAAGGATTAGTTTCTCTTAATCCATAAAGGGAAAAGGTTTTTATATCTTTGAAAAGTATCTTGAATGTGCATGTGTGAAAAAATTGAGTAGAGTGTATGCCCCCACATTAAATTCTTTGCTAACACTTTAACAGGAGCAATGGTTTTAATGGAAACATCAGCAACTCTATGGATTACATTTCCACTGCGAGATGCCCCCAAAGGAAGACAAATCAAGGGAAATAAAACATAAACATACATAAGAACACAAAAGGGATCTACCTAATGTGGGGTCAGTATGATCATAAGATAACATGTACATAGAATATATAATATTATTGCAAATGAATTGACATCATTCCCCAAAGAAAGTAGAACTACAATCACAAAGGAGGAAAGAAACTGAAGATTTACAAAGAGGAATCTTTTCGGACCACAACCTGGAGACCAAAAAGAATTAGTGCTACCATGTCGCAGATCCAAGCTGATTATACAAGGAAAATAGTTACAAACAATAGCACAAGTGTAACATAACATGAAACAATATATAGAAGAATGTAGATACATATAGAAGAATTGAACAACAGTTTTGATTCTTTTATTGCCTTGCACCAACAAAGTGACAAGGGTCGTATAAAAGAATCTAACAAACATTTAGCAAAGTACATTACGGGGGAAGCACATTACAACATACAAACACATAAAGGGCTAGCATAAAGGAAGATCCAATCAAGCATGTTGTCAACCCTCCCCATCTTAATTAATGTTATTTAGGGTGGGTGGGAAACTTGCAAGAGGGACTATATCCAATATAGTAGGAATGATAGCCAGTTCCAAAAAAGGATCCTCTTGAGACTCACAATGTTCATTACTAGGTGTAATTATTAATTGAGTTGAAAGAATATGAGGTAAATCATTATCAAGATCAATGGTCTCATATTCATCACTAAGATCAATAGGATCATCGAGAGAGTCCTCCTCATCAAGGTTGATTGAAATGGGATCCAAGATGCGAATAGGATCATCATACTCATTCATCTTGACATCATGAATATTAACATCCAATGCATTAGGCATAGGCTGATCAAAGGTAGGTAATGGGTTTTGAATTATAGAAGCATGGGCTCTAGCATTGGCTCTACGCTTCTTACAATGCTCATTAGCAGATTTGTTACGTTTAACTTTATTTGGTAAATGTTGAAAACTAGGAGGAATAACAATAGGTTCCTTCCTAGGTTCTATAGGAGAGTTCTCAATAGGTTGTAATGGAAGAGTAGAAGTTTGATCAATTTTATTAGCAGCAATGGATAAAGGAGGTATTGCAGGAGTAGGCAAAAGACCACAGTTAGAAGCAATCCGAGGCATACTTAACTCAACAATTTTGTGATGTTTGTAAGCTTGATAGGAGTGAAAGAGATGATCAGGGTGAGGCATACATGAGTTAGGTAATGAAGGCCAAAGAAAATCAAGAGTAGCACAATCTCTAGGCCTAGAAGGTTGAAACAAACTATGATTAATCATTTTGACTT
Source organism: Thuja plicata (assembly GCA_018584345.1). Taxonomy (NCBI): domain Eukaryota; kingdom Viridiplantae; phylum Streptophyta; class Pinopsida; order Cupressales; family Cupressaceae; genus Thuja; species Thuja plicata. The sequence continues at coordinate 740,601 of MU226250.1, forward strand.
CTCTATTATGAATGAACTTAAGACATTTATGAATGGGAGAAGCAATAGCATGCATAGAAGTTATCCAAGGTAAACCAAATTTGATTTGGAATTGATCAGAAGTAGGAATAATGATTAAGGTAGTATCTATAACCTTGCCACAAAGTTCAATAGGTAAACTAATAGAACCAAGTGCAGGATAAAGAAAGCCATTACAAGTTTGGATCCATGCCTCAGATGAGTCATAAAAATCACGTTGTAAGCCTTTCATAAAAATATTTTCCTCAGTAATGACATTGATTAAAGATGTGGGATCAACTAGACAACCATGAGTAGGTATCTTAGCAATCCTAGCATAGATATAAAGGGGACCATCAGGAGCTTTGATTGTTTCAGAATCATCAAAGGTAATTAAAACTTCCCTAGGTCACTTATCCTTAGGTTGTTTTTGAGTTTTAGGTGGAACTAGAATTTGAAGTGGAGGTGAAGGATCTTGAATAATAAGCTTAGATGGTGCAACACTCTCCACATGATTAACAATGTTATTAAGATCATCCATCTTTGAATCAAAAAATAATGTCTATAGAAGATGGTTGAGCTATAGTATTTGTGTCATGTGTAGGTAAAGGATTGGTATAGATTTGAAGGTTTTGATTAGGAGGAGAAACATATTTGTTCCCATTACCATCAAAATTATCAATAGACAAAGCCTTATAATCAATTAAGTCTTGAATCTTATGCTTTAGAGAGTAACATTTTTCAGTGTCATGGCCATTCTGGTGATGGTATTGGCAGAAAGCTTTAGAATCAAAGGATTTGGAAGCTATCATGGTAGGAAGAAGAGGTCGAATAGGAGGCAAAGTAATCATGCTAGCACTTAACAACCTACTCATTATAGAATGCAAAGTTTTAGAGAGAGGAGTAAATGTACAATTCATTTGGAAAGTAGTGGATGTAGGAGCACTATTAGATATAGCCGCAACTTGATCAGTAACTACATTCATCTATTTATTAATCTTGACATAGTTGTTAGGTTTCTAAAACTTATTAGGATTAGGAGCATTATCACCCTTATCAATAGGAACAGGAGTCATTGGAGTGTTGCTCTCAAACTGACTCACTTGTAATTGATAATGGTGAAGTGCTGCACACAATTGTTGAAAGGAGGTAAATTCAGTAAGAAGAATTTTATCCCTAATATCTTTTTATAAATTTGAAATAAACATATGTTGAATATCAATATCAGGAATAGGATAAGAAATCTAAGCATGCAAATGCTTAAATCTACCAATAAAATCAGTCAATTTTTCCTTAGTATTTTGTTTACAATGCATTAAATCATATAAGGACACTTGTGGTCCAATGTTATTTTGAAATTGTTGAATGAAGGAA
>MU226250.1:748871-770656 GCA_018584345.1 Thuja plicata
ATTCATGAGGACTAGTGAAAACATTAATCTTTATTTGAAAGAAGATACTAATGCTAACACTTTGATTGCTGAAATATTTGTTGATGACATCATATTTGGAGGCAATGATATGCTATGCAAATTGTTTTCTGATTAGATGAGAAAATAATTTGAGATGTCTATGTTTGGAGAAATCAAGTTCTTTCTTGGTCTACAGATCATTCAACAGAGTGAAGGTATTTTCATTACACAGTCCAAATACATCAAAGAAGTTCTGAAAATATTCAAGATAGAAGATTCCAAACCTGTTGGAACACTGATGGCTACTAGATGAAAATTAACAAAGGAAGACAAGACAACAGAGGTAAATCAGACTCTATACAGATCAATGACAGGGAAACTCATGTATGTTGTACACACTAGACCAGATATTGCACATGCAGTAGGAATTGTTGCTAGATTTTCTGCTAACCCAAGGGAATCACATATAACTACTATGAAAAGAATTCTAAGATATCTGAATGATACTAAGGAGTTTGGCTTATGGTATAGAAGAGAAGGCAAATTTGAATTGAAAGTGTTTACCAATGCTAATTGGGCTAGAAATCTTGATGACCGAAAGAGCACAACTGGAGGACCATTCTTTATGGGTGACAGACTTGTCACATGGATTACCAAGAAGTAAGGATGCATCTCTCAGTCTACTACAAAAATAGAATATGTTGCTGCTACTGCAAACTGCTCAAATATTGCATGGATCAAATAGTTTCTAGAAGGTATGCATATGAAGATCAAAGAACCGGTAATTATCTATTGTGATAACACCAGTGCAATAAATATTTATAAGAATCTAGTCATGCATGCAAAGACTAAACACATTGCCATCAAGTATCATTATTTGAGAGAGCAAGTTCAAGAAAGAGAGGTCATACTTGAATATGTGCAATCAAAAGAATAATTGGCTGATATCTTCACCAAGCCACTGCCCAAGGATACATTTGAGTACTTGAGGAAAAGACTAGGGGTCAAACCCATGTCTATCAGTCAGTAAAAGGACTGAAGGCTGCATCAGCCATATATTATCAAAATATCATTCATGATTGATGCAAGCAGAAAATGAACTTCAAAGCTACATCTATATACAGAAAGGTATATATCAGAACCGGGCACCATAACATATTGTTATATTGATGATGGATAAGGGAAATTCAAGGAATATATTATGGATAGAAGAAATTGTTTGACAAAATGTCAGATATTTGACAAATATTAGTTTGGCATTGTTGTCAAAGGGAGAGAATGTATCCATATTATCATCAGAAACTATTCATTATCAGATTACTCCAAATAGGGAGAGATCATATCCATAGGGAGATAATTTGTATCAAAGTTGCAAACAAAAGACAAAGACATCAAAGAAGAAGAGAGAGAAATTGACACTAACAGAGGACACAACACATCAGAAGAAGATACACATAAAGCTGCAAGAATCAAATCTAAGCTAATACAGAGCTTACCGATGGTTAGACATTTTTATCAGTTATCAAAACAAACTGTTTGGTAATTTGATGAATCAACAATTGTATTTCATGTTGTATTAGAAATAGCATGGTGTGATAATATAGTATGTTTCCATCAATGCCAAAGGGAGAGATTGATGACATGTAACTGATTGAATGTTTGATAATGTTAAGTTGAAGATGATGCAAGACATTAAATCAGTTAATGGTTTGTATTCTCATTGATGTCAACTTGATATCATCTATATGGACATATACATAATGTTAAAGACTTCAGAGAATCAATGGAACAAAGTTTATGCTTTTAGAAATGCATAAAATTCATGTATTCACTAAGTGATAGACAACACCAACGGAGTGCACACCATTGGTAAAGACAGAGAAAAAGTCACAGTGATGCCCGACGAGTAGAAGACAATGTTTCCCGATAAAGAAAAATCATAGGATGCCCGAAGAGCTGAAAATAGTGTTTCCCGATGAGAAAGATTCAATGATGCCCGATGGATAGAGATCCTGAAGCTAACTAAAGTTGCACCGATGGAACTAGCAGTTATCACTGGTGATAAACTGTAGAATTGACCGATAGAATAGAGAGATCAGAAAATGACAAAATATCTAGCTGGCAGAGCTTAAGGATAGACTTAACTGGTTATTTTTTTTTTTTTATTCAACCACAGTTAAGTAAGTGATTTAAAGATGATTTATACAGTTGGAAAGAAGATAACTACAAGATAAATCAGGAGTTAAAGCTGGAAATCAAATTAGATAGATTGTTTTTCATGCCAAGAATCAAGAATCAAGAATCAAGAATCAAGAATCAAGAATCAAGAATTAAGGAATATCATGTCTATATAAGAGATAAGCATAATTCATTTCTACATGCACTCAGATACACGGGGGTGTGAATTGAAATAAGATGCTGAAGAGAAACTGGTGAAGGTTAAGCTTCATACAATCCTGATCAATCAAGCTAAGGGAGAGCTAAAGAATTTTGCAAACACTGATGAACAATAAAGCACAACATCAGAAAGTAGAAAGTGTGAAGTGCAAAGGAATTGAATTGATACATTGATTAGAGAGGTATTGTACATAAATAGATCTGAATATCTGTAATTCAAAGTTGCATTAGAAATAGGTCATTGTGTTTCAGTTTAACCATTGAAGCATTAAGTCTCTTAACATAGCATGAATTAACCATCTTCTATAATTGAGGTATATCCTAACAGATTACCAAAAGGGTTGATTCCTGATAGTAGCATCGGTCTTACCTAAAGCCTATTGACAGTTTAAGAAGGAGGCTGATTCAAGGATGGTAGTAAGATTAGCATAAAGCCTATTAACAGTCTAGAGGCTAATTCAAGGATGGTAGCATAGGTGAAAGATACTTAGTGACAATATATGTATAAAAATCCTCTAACAAGGTCACACTTAACCATGTTTTTGTAACCTTTAACATGGTTGGCTCCTAACAGCGCTCACTTCAGAAGAGTGAAAATTTGGGGTACCGGTCTTAGTGGTTTTTCCCTTAACAGGGTTTCCATGTTAAAATCCATGTGTTATGTGTGTATGGTTTATTAATTTATTGTTTTAAATTTCACATATGTATTTCTGGATTGATTGGTATACTCTGCATATTTATTGAGTATTGGTAAATAAGTTTTATTGCTTATCGGTAATCAAGGAGAATAAGGACAGACAAGGTAAACCGACAGACAATTAATTATTTCAAGTATTTTAGAGGCATACATCTTGTAGGGACTTAATAATTTGAGGTGTATTAATTGTTGGATTAAAGATTAAAGGATAAATTTTTGAGGCCACTGATTCACCCCCCCCCTTTGAGTTATTACTAACAAAAACAAACTTGTTAGATTCTGAAATGAACTGATGGTATGTTTAAAATACTTCAAGAAATGGATGAAAGGAAAACCATTTTAGAAATGATATGATATAAAAATATTCAAATAGGGTTAGTTCACATATGATGTCTCACCTTTTATGTAGGGTGGGCCCAAATATCTGTAATGTAAGCTCATTCATATTTTTATAAAAACTCTTGTTTCTTGCAAAAAAATCATGGAATCATTAGTCCAAAAATGAGTGATCAATAAGTAAATTACAATCAGACTATATATAATAATAATTTTAAAGTACTTGGAACTTGTAGTATTTTTAAAGGAAGCATTTCTTCCTCACTAAAGACCAAAGTGACCTTCATTGATCCCATACTAGTAACATGGGAAGAACCAAGAAATGATGCTATGTTTTCATCAGCAGTAGGACCTTGATGAGTGTTATGCAAATCCTTTGCTAATGAAATGAGAAAATAATTTGAAATGTCTATGTTTGGGGAGATCAAATTCTTTCTTGGTCTACAGATTCTTCAAAAAAATGTAGGAATATACATCACTCAGTCCAAATACATCAAGGAAGCACTAAAGATATTCAAGATGGAAGATTTCAAACCAGTTGGAACACCTATGGCTACCGAATGTAAGTTGACAAAAGAAGACAAATCCAATGAGGTAAATCAGACCTTATATAGATCAATGATTGGAAAACTGATGTATGTTATTCACACTAGACCAGATATAGCACACACAGTTGGAATAGTTGCAAGATTCTCTGCTAATCCCAAAGAATCACATATGACTTCTGTCAAAAGAATTTTGAGATATCTAAAGAACACCGAGGACTATGGACTATGGTACAAAAAAGAAGGAAAATTTGAGCTACAAGTCTATATAGATGCTTATTGGGCTAGAAACATTGATGATCGAAAGAGCACAACAGGAGGAGCATTGTTCATGGGTGATAGACTTGTCACATGGATCAACAAGAAGCAATGATGTATCTCTCAGTCTACTGTAGAAGAAGAGTATGTGGATGCTGCTGCAAATTGATCCAATGTTGCATGGATCAAAAAATTACTGGAAGGTATGAATATGAAGATCCTTTAACCAATAATTATCTATTGTGATAAAACTAGTGCAATAAAAATTTATAAGAATCCATTCATGCATGCTAAGACTAAGCATATTTATATAAAGTATCACTATCTAAGAGAACAGGTGAAAGCAAAGGAAATGACACTGGAATATGTTCAATCAAAGGAACAATTAGTTGATATATTCACTAATCCATTACCTAAGGATACATTTGAGTACCTGAGACAGAGACTAGGGGTCCAACCCTTGTCTATCGGTCAGGTTTTTGACTAGGAGGTTGCATCAGCCTATACCAAATCTGACAATCAGTCACGTTGATGCAAAAAGACTAAGATGAATAGAAATAGATACATCTGTACATAGAAAGGTACAAATCTGAACTAAAAATCAGAACTTTGCATTGCTGATGGATAGGGAAATTCAAGGAATATATTATGCAAAGGGATGGAACATGATATGGATGATAAAACAAGGAGAAGTATTTTTGTTTGGCATTTTTGTCAAAGGGAGAGATGTTCTCATTATCATACAAAGGGATAAAATTCATTATCATATAAAGGGAGTGAATTATCTCATTATCAAAAGGAGAGATGATTCTATATCATATAAGAGAAGAGATGATCTCAATGACATAATAGAAAGATATGATAAAGGGAGATATTATATCATCATCCATAAAGAGAAGTTCCTGAGAAACATAAGGAAGAGTTAATCATTATTCTAAGGGAGAGAAATTGATTACATATGAAATATCCATCTAAGGGAGAGAATTAAAAAAGGGAGAGAGTTTAGACAAAGAGAAAGATTACTATCACAGGAAAAAGAGATTATCAAGAAGAGGAACAGTCAAGGAAGAGAACATATCAGAAAAGAGATATCAGATGATACATCTATCTAGAGAAGGGATTGAAGATTTAAGACAACCACTCTACATGAAACAAATCTAATCTATTTTTGAGCTTATCGAGAGCCAGACATTTGTAATAGTTACAATAGGAAAGCTTGATGAAACTGTATATTTCATATTGTATTATTAATAGTATAGTATGATAATGTAGTATGTTTCCATCAATGACAAAGGGAGAGATTGATGACATGTAACTGATTGAATGTTTGAATATGTTAAGTTTATCACCAAAATGCAGAAGGATAATGCAAGACATTAAATTAGTTAATGGATTGTATTGTCATTGATGTCAACTTGATATAATCTATTCGGTTATAATAAAAATGTCAAAGAATTAGAGAATCAAAGAGAAAAAGATTATGCTTTCAGTAATGCATAAAAAACAAGCATTCACAATATGAATTCAAACACCGACAGTCAGTGGAACATCGAAGGATAGAGATCACCAAAATCTAATTCACAGTGATGCCTGAGCAAGAACACCGATGAGAAGAATCACCAACATAACCGATGGCCAGAAACATAGTGTAAACCGACGGAGAAGCCCAAGGAGAACTCGAGTGTTAAACAAAGCTATCAAAGAGTTAAACACCGAAATTAACTTGAGTTTAGAAACAAAAAAATATATAGCTGGTAGAGCTAAATATAGAGTTAATTGGTAGTTATCTTTGTTTTCATCGACAAGATAAAGACAGAGATAAGTAATGGATTTAAAGTTGTTTTGTCTAGTTGGAAAGAAGATCTCAGTGAGATAAAACATTAGTTTTTCTTTAAATATAATTGGTGAGAATTGTGGATCATGCCAAGATCAATAAAATCAAGAACCTAACAATGGTGATATCATGTCTATAAGGAGATAACTCAATTCATTAAAAATTGGCGTGGTGGGTGAATGAATGAAAAGAGGATGCTGAAGAGAAATTGATGAAGAGCAACTTCATACAGTCCTGATGAACAAGCTGAGGAAAGAGATAAAAGTTTCTGTAGACACAGAGCAACAAATCACAACATCACTGAGCAGAATCAAAGTGGAACAAAGGCATAAACTAAGATATATTGACCAGAATAGTTTTATGAGATTACAATAGATCTGAAAATTTGCAAGTATAATTTGTATATGTGAATAAATCATACTGTTTCAGTTTAACCATTGATTGAGAAAGTCTCTTAACTAAGTGGGATTTAAAGATCCTTTCTATATTGAGATACATCCCAAGGAGTATCAAAAATTTTGATCCTAAAGATAGCATGAGATGCCAGATACCTATTGACAGGCCACGTGAGTGTTTGATCAAGGAAGGTTGCATAGAGATGCCTGATGTCAAGTGACAGACTAAACTTTTAAATCCTCTGACAAGGTCACACCTAACAGTGTGTTTGTAATCTTTAATAGGATTGTCTCTTCACTGAGCTCACTTCAAAAGAGTGAAAATTATTGGTTACCGATCCCAAGTGGTTTTTCCCTTAACAGGGTTTCCATGTTAAAAATCCATGTGTCAATGTGTTTATGAGTCATTAATTTAGTATTTTTCATTACACTTAACTTAATTGGATTGATCAGTATACTCTAGATAATTTATTGTCTGTCGGTAAATTAACAGACTGCTATTTGGTAAACATAAAGTAGAATGTTTTACAAAGTATTCCAAGCAGTAGTAATTTGATAAAAGTATTTGGATGCATTCATCTTATAGGACTGAAGATAACCAGAGGCTTAATATTGTGGTACTAAGTTTTTGGGTTGATAATTGGAATATTTTGAGGCCACTGATTCACCCCCCTCTCAGTTATTACTAATAGATGAGATGCATCTCATGTTGCAGAAAATCAATCCACTGTGAAATGCCCACAAGAAAGAACACTTGAAAAGAAATAAACACATAACAAAAGAGAGAAGAAGAGGGACCTACCAACTCTGGCATGTACATGAGTGGATGGCTACATGCTATGCATTGATGACATTGCAGACTGCAATACAGAGGGGTTTGACCTCGAAGGAGGAGGCATTTGCAAAGGACTATCCACAGGACCTGAAGAATAATACATTCAATATATAAAATATTAAATATTTTCCAAAAAAGAGTGGTGAATACAAAAACTTTACTTTAGAATTTTTTTGCTAATGCTAACCCAAAATAATTTTTTTCCCAAGAGCTTGATTATGTTAAACACATTAATAATTGCATACATTTATAAAATGGTAAATTATTTTACCTGAACTACCTATAATGCCCTGATCAAGTTCATGCCAAGGTTGATGAGGATGCAAATAAATCTGTAATAAAAATACGTACATATTTTAGTTCATGACATATAAGAGTATAAAATATAAACCATTATTGAACTTTTGTTAAATTTAAGATTTCTTTAATGCTTAATTCCAAGTTTGGTGCTATGCCCATCAAATATTTTTCCCTCGCTTCCAGTTGAGGAATTTGAGGCACTACAAATGCGAGAGAAAAAATTTCTTTATTAAGTCTTTGAAGGTCCTTTTCTATCACCCTAACAGGATTTGGGAATGCTGTGAACTCCTCCTGCAATGATATTGTCTAGTCCACCTCTGTATATGTATCCTGAGGTATCACAGGTGCTTTACTCTTTCTCTAAACATCCATTTGTGACAAGAGTATTTGTAACATTATCAAAATTAGTGCAAAACCCTCAAGAAAACAACATAATAATATAATATTTTGCTTCTATCTAATTTTTACAATTACAATGACTTTTACCTACGCAAAAGAAGTGTTGGAATCTACATCCGTGCCTATGCCATCTGATGGATCACTGCCCCTTGTGAGAAAGATTAAATATAAAAATATTAGCGAAATCAAACCTTTAGAGTTATAAAAAAAAATTAATAATAAAATGATATATTGGGATATTTAATTGGAGACCGATTTAAATGGTATATAGTACTTGCCACCCCCATGATAGTAACCTTGTTTGTATCTATGCAGTTTAAATTGTAATCTATTAGCAGCTCTTCCCCTGTACTTATTGATTTTATTGCACATACAAATATATAATTTTCCTCGTGCGACTCAAATATGCAATTAGGTTGCTTAGTAGTTGACCCAGGTCGCTTACTATTTATGAAACCTATAATATTCCCTGTTGCTTTTGGCCTTCCATCAATGTACATAGAAACTCTTTTAATTTGATAATTATCTTTCCTTTACACATAATTTGGTGACTGTGCATACCTACGCATACTTTTTGTATATTGAACAATCTGCATCCAGTTTTTGTAATTGTAACAAGGTCTGACATACTCTATCAGTTTAGGAACTTTTTTGTAACTAAAATTTATGTCCTCCATGGAAAATAGGCCCAAACCATGTAATTAAGATGATGCTATGCGATATATCCTCTCATTAACACAAAATTTAGCGTTTATTAAAGGCAGTTCCTTGGGTACCCATTATTTCTATAGATGTGTGTACCTCAAAGAAACTTCGATGTCACCTTCAGTCTCATCATCATAAGAACATGACCCTCCTTGAGGAATGAAAAATTCCATGCATTTATTAATTTTCTTCTAATCTTTTGATCTCCCTATTTTAGACTTACTAGAAGATATACTTTTGTCACTCGAGGAAGACACATCTAACAAATACCTATTTGGTGGTACCTGTAGTCCATCAGATGAGAGATATAGTTGGTAATGAGTGAGATATGAGAGAAATAAAAATTTACATATTTAGTTGTCAACTTGAAAGCATTTACATACTTTTGGTAATTATTTAATTGTGAGGACAATTGGTTTATACTTTTACAGTTGGTTTCTTAGGGAGTTTTAAAGTAGTTTGAAGTGATTGGTCGATGTTTGGAATCAATAAAATGATGTTTAAACAAAATTTTCTCTATTTTTTCCTTAAAACAACACTGTATATGCATTCATTTCCATTTGAATGTGTTTTTCTTGAAAGCTTAGTGTTCGGAGATGTTAAAGAAATGAGTTAACTTTATTTCATGGTTGGAATCAATTCATTTGGTGTAGGGTAGAAGAAGTTGTACAATTTTGGGGGATGAGAGAGGAAATGTTGTACAATACCCCTTGTTGGTTACAAAGGAGTATGCATTGATAGCATATGCTATGAAGCCATGAAAGTGACTGGACTATAACAAGAAAGAGAGGGTTGACTGTGGGGTCTTTTTAATCAAGGATTAAGGGTTCTCATTATTTCTTGGGTGTAGGGGGAATCCAAGGGGTGAGTGTTAATATAAATCAAGATTATAAAGTGGATTTTTTTGAAGGCTTATGTGTAAGGACAATCATAAGAAAGTGGAAGAGGATTTAAAGTTAAGTTTTGATGGATCACACTTAGGGTATGGAGTCTAGAGGGATTCCAAGAAAGGTGCATTGACCTCTTATAGGTATAAGTAGTGAGGTACATTGGTAGAGTGTGTGGGGAGTAGATGCAAGTTGGGATAGGAAAATTTGAAGACCCTATAAGCCATCAAATTTGGTAGTTGGAGTTTGGTGAAGAAACAAGGGCTAGTATGCCTTGAAGGGGAGTCGATTTCATGATGTGTTGGTTGGTGTGTTACCAAGTTGTGAGAGATCAGAGTTGGGATATGATTGGGATTTAAGGATAGTGATAAATGTGAGAGAGCTTGTCCAACATTATGTTATCTTGGGTTAACCAAGCTAGACCCTTCTATAAAGCCTTGAGTTGAGTCTAATTCCTTGATAGGGTTCAAGTCTTTGTTGAATCCCTTGGGTTGAGTTAGGTTCCTTAGAGGAATTTAGGAGGGCTCTGCATCAAGAAATAAATCAAATAATATAATATTTCTATAGGGTGTATTGACTTATACCTGTCGATCCATGAGACTATGTAGGATCCCCATCAATCCAGTTCAAGTTCCTGTATATGTAATTCATTTATCATATGTTAGCTAAAATTTACATGATATGTATAATAAAAATTACATAATAGACAACATGAACAATATGCAGTCATCATAATCATTGTATATTATTTCATTCCTTACCTTTACTTTATTTATAATGTGGAAGATCTTCAATAATAGGGTTGAATTTTTAGTCACTTACCTATTTCCACCAAGGGTGACAAAATCACACCACATTTATACATGAATTAGCACCAACAATTGAGCATCATAAGAATTGCATTTGTAATTTGATAATTAATAAATACATTAAATATATGAGTAATTTTCTAAACAATAAATAAATTAAATCATTTGATAATTTTAAATCTTTTCAACACAAAAAATGTTGTTCCTTTATGTGATAAGCATTCCATGGTTATTTTCAACACAAAATTTAACACTGAGTCAATATTTCATTCAATTAAGAATTTCATTCAATGGCATATTAAATTAACGATATCACATACCTCATACATTTCATTCATGTCATTGATGTTCATCATCATCATCATCATCATCATCATCATCATCATCATCATCATCACCACCACCACCACCAACATCACCATCATCACCATCATCCTCATCATCATAATCACCATGAACAACATCATCATTTAGGTCTTCTTCTTTGTGAACACTTCTGTCATCAAAATCATAGACTAACTATCAATCGTGATCATTATCTATATCATCTTCTACTTCTTTGACATCTTTTTCTTCGGTTACATTACACTTTATCGGGATTACTCTTGGATCATGTCTAACAACAAATGACCAACCCAGTTTATTTGGAACCTCTAAGTAAAATACCTGCTCACATTGGCTTGGAAGAACATAGGGCTCATCTTCAACTGGCTAAAAGGACCTTGTATTTACCATTGTAAATCCATTATCATGTTCAATAATAGTTCTATCACGATCATTTTGATTCAGTTGTAGCCTGTACCATTTGACAACAAATATAATTGATTTGAAGGAATTGAAGTCACCCACAAGTATATCATCCAAAAATCCATAGTATCAATTTTGAGATTCTTGAGGATGTATGTCATTTGTAGATGAAATATTAGTCTCCTCAAATACTACAATTATCCCAAAATCACAAGTTTTCTTTCTGTCATCCAATTTTTTTTGAAAATTTATGACCATTGTAGCACATAGCTTTGTGGTGTGTAACCTGCGATATGTCAAACATGTAAAAATTATTGCATCATGAGTTGATAAAAATATGGCTGATTAATATATTTTATGCACCTCTGCATTTATTAAACCATTTGCTAAATCAATTTGTATTGGTGTAACATTCAAATCTTCATTATGATGAGCTTATTTAACCAATGAAGTTACACCTTTCCATGTTAATGAGTGATGAAAAGGACCAATTGTACAACAAATAAATAGACTTACAACCGACTCATATTGAAGATTAAGAATTAACTAACTAAAATACAATATAAAATTCTTATAATTGCCTCTCACTTTCCTCAATCTACCTTTCCCATCAGATACTACCCTTGAAATTTGTTAATGGGGTTGGTATCCCAAATGTGATCTAGATGGATCTTTGCTACAAAATTAGGAAGATATTTAGTAATGTACACCATATTCTGGTATACCATATATCCCCCAAGCATAGAACTCCTAGGATGTGCTATTTCAAAGCCTTCAAAAATTTCAAGTGCCTCTCAACCATCCACATTGACCTAGTGTGTACAGGTCCACACAATTTAATCTCTTGAACTTGGTGTATGAGGTAGTATTCTTGTGCATTGAAAAAAGTTGAAAGTAGACACTTTTTCATCTCGTACATTAGATGAGGAATTTTTCTCTTCCAATATTTTATATCTTCTTTATGGATTTCTTTAGATGACAACCACCTACAATATATTCAAGACACAATAATATATATATGAGACTTTACAAAATAATATACAATAAATTACATAACAAGTAAAACATATCCCAAATATAATATCTATACAACAAACAAAATAAATATCACTACTTACCTCATGTATTTTCCAAGATCATATATGATGACATGTAACTAATTGAATGTTTGAAGATGTTAAGTTGATCACAAAAATGTAGAAAGATAATGCAAGACATTAAATCAGTTAATGGATTGTATTGTCATTGATGTCAACTTGATATAATCTAATCGGTTATATTCAAAGTGTCAAAGAATTTAGAGAATCAAAGAGAAAAATAATATGCCTTCAGTAATGCATAAACGACCAACATTTACTTTGTGACTTCAAACGCTAACGGTTAGTGGAAACTGAAGGATAGAAAACTGAGAGAAAAGTCACAGTGATGCCTGAGAAAAGAAACTGACAATTTTTACCAACGAGCAGAATCACAAGCATTATCGAAGGCCAAAATTACAGTGTTAACCGATGGACAAACAAGCTCGAAGGATAGACAACCCCGACAGATAGACTACACTGACGGAGAAGCCCGAGGAGAACTGAAGTGTTGACCGAAGCTATCAAAGAGTCAAAAAAATGAAGTTAAATGGAGTTCAGAAATGACAAAATACTTATCTGGAAGAGCTAAAGATAGACTTAACTGGTTGTTAACATTGTTTTCATCGACAAGTTAAAGCCAGAGATAAGTAAAATATTTAAAGCTGTTTTATCCAGTTGGCAAGAAAATTTCTATGAGATAAAATAGGAGTTATGCTTTAAATCAAGATTAGCTAAGATTGCGGATCACACCAAGAAAAAGAAAATCAATAAGTGAGAAACAGTGATACCATGTCTATAAAGAGACAACTTAATTCATTATTAATTAAGGGGAGTGAACGAAAAAGAAGGATGCTGAAGAAAAATTGATGAAGAACAACTTCATACAGTCCTGATAAATCAAGTTGGGGAAAGAGCTAAAGATTTTTGTGGACACCAAGCAACAAAGAAGCACATCATCACCAAGAAAAAATAAGTGGAGCAAAGGTATTGAAAATATATATTGATCAGAATGGTTTAATGAGCTTACAATAGATTTGAAATTCTGCAAGTATAAGTTGTATGTGTGAACAAATCATTTACTATTTTAGTTTAACCATTGATTCAGAAAGTTTCTTAACTGAGCAGGACTTAACAATCCTTTCTATATTGAGATACATCATAAGGAGTATCAAAAAGTTTGATCACAAAGATAACATGAGATTCCAGATACCATTTGAAAAACTACACTGGGTTTAGTTATAGAAGGTAGCATAGAGATGTCTGATATCAAGTGACAAACTAATCTTTTAAATCCTCTAACAAGGTCACACCTAACAGTGTGTTTGTAACCTTTAACAGGGTTGGCTCTTCACCAAGCTCACTTCAGAAGAGTGAAAATTTTGGGTTACCGATCCCAAGTGGTTTTTCCCTTAACATGGTTTCCACGTTAAAAATCCATGTGTTAATGTGTTTATGAGTCATTACTTTAGTGTTTTTCATTACACATAACTAATATGGATTGATCGGTATACACTAAGAAATTTACTATTTTTTGGTAAATGAAAGACTTCTATTCGATAAACATTAAGAATAAGGTTTAACAGAGTACTTCGAGCAGTAGTTATTTGATGATTATTTTTTAAGGCATACATCTTGTAGGACTGAAGATAACTAGAGGCTTAATATTGTGGTACTAAGTTTTTGGGTTTATTTATTGGAATATTTTTGAGGCCACTGATTCACCCCCCCTCTCAATTATTCTAACAATTGGTATCAAAGCTTGTGTGCTTAGAAAGGGAGTTTAACATCTCAAGCAAAAGATCACAAGATGAATAAGCGAGATGTGCCCAAGTTGAATAAAGACAACTTTGCATCATGGCAAAGCAAAATAAGAATCCACCTATCAGGTATTAGTAATGATGTTACTCAACACCTTGATACTGAATATGTGTTTCCTACAGGACCTCACACTCTTGAGAAATTAAGAGAAAAGCATGATCATAATTGCATCATGATAGAACTTGCCTCATCACTCTCCGATGTTGAGTTTGAAGATGTCAAAACCTGCACCTCTACAAAGAAAATGTGGGATAAATTGAACCTGGTACATGGAGGAGATGCTAATGTACTAAGAGAAAAGATAGAAATCCTAAGAGGGAGGTTTGATGACCTAAGGATGAAAGAAGGAGAAAATATCACTCCGTATAGCTATAGAATAAAAGAGGTAGTCAATGCTATCTGAGGAGTTAGAGGTGTACTTGAAGAAGAGACAGTGATAAGTAAAATCCTAAGAACCTTACCACTTTTATATGCTATTAGAGTATCTACTATTCAAGAAATGATCTAGCAGTTCCAAATAATACAGTTACTCTAGATAGTCTAATCGGTAGACTGATTTCATTTGAGATGAATAACTTTGATTAGAGTTTCTTACCATCTATAGAGTCTGCATTCAAATATTCTTTGAAAATAAGTAATTCAAGTTATAGACACACTATAAGAAATGATAGTGAAAGTGATAATGAGGATCAAGGAAGCAACCGAAAATCTAAAAGAAGAGATACCTAAGACTACAATGATAAAGAGAAGAAAGCATGTTACCTAGCTAAGAGCAAAGCTGATGATATTGAAACTGAATTAGAAGAAGACATTGAGATGGTATTTGTAGCAATGAAAGGTGATTCAGATGAAGAAGAAGAAAGGTATGTAGAAATTGCACTCATATCTAAGGTTAGTAAGAATGATGTCTGGATTATAAATAGTGGCTGCACTCACCACATGACCGGTTATAAGGAAAAGTTTGAAACTTTTGAATACTATAATGGTGGATAAGTAAGAGTGGGTAATGACACACCTTGTCCAGTTGAAGGTAAATGAACCATAATGTTGAATAACCTAATAAAATGTGAAAATGATTACTAGGTAAAAGGACTGAATTATAATTCATTAAGTTTTTCAAAGCTAAACAATACAAGTCACTGGGTAGCATTTGAGAATAAGAAGGCAAAGATCTTCAATGAATCAAGAAGGTTGATCAGAACTAGTGAGCAGACAAAAGGTAACCTTTTCTATCTTGATGACATTAACACCACTTGTTTGATGGCTAGAAATGAAGACATACAATTATGGCACAAAAGATTGTGTCATGTGAATTTTGACAACATGATAAAGATAAGAAATAAAAGAAAAGTCAGAGGCTCACCAAGCATGTCAAGCCCGAGCATATCATGTACAAGAATTGTCAAAAAGGTAAGATGAAAAAGTCTAGTTTCAAGAGTAAAGCCCAAACATCTAATGCAATTCTAGAATTAGTCCATACTAATCTATGTGGATCGATGAGGACAAAGAGTTACTATGGAGATAGGTATTTCATTCTCTTTGTAGATGATTATTCTAGAATGATGACAGTTATGTTCTTAAAAGATAAATAAGAAGCATTCAAAATGTTTAAATGGTATAAGGCTATGGTAGAAAGAAAAAGTGATAAGAAATTGAAATTCTTAAGGTCAGATAAAGGAGGGGAATTTATTTCAGATGAATTCACTAATTTCTATAATGAGCATGGAATTAAAAGACAAGTTTCTGTACCGAGAACACCACAACAAAATTGAATTGCTGAAAGGAGAAACATATCAATTGTTGACTATGCAAGAACATTGATGATTGAGAAAAGCATCACTCAAACTTTCTATCAGGAAGCTATCAGTACTTCTTTCTACACATTAAACAAAGCACAATTGAAGAAGGACACAAAGAAGACACCCTATGAGCTTTGGTATGATTACACACCCATTGTAAGTTACTTCAGAATCTTTGGTAGTCAATGTTATATTTTGAAAGATGATAGGAATGGAAAGATTGGCAAGTGATGAAGTTATCTTTATAGGGTATTCCACCAAAAGAAAGGCTTATAAATGTCTTAACAAGTCATCTAACAAAATCATTGAGAGTGCAAATGTAAGAATAGATGAATTTGCAGAAAAGAGTGATAAGGAAAGCATAAAAGAACCAGAAGACTAAAAATGGTTTTTTTACACTAAAGAACATGACACTCTACCCGAGAAATAGTGTATCGCTCCTGAGCAACAAAACATTGCAACCGAGCATCAAGCTACCATTATTAAAATTAGGATAATACTCAAGATGATGTACCGAGCAATGGAGATCACAACGAAGATCAAGATGATAATCAGAATGATGGACAAAGAGCTCAACCAAAATTTTCCAAGTATGTCAGAAGAAATCATCCACATAATCAGATCATAGGAGATAAGAAGGCTAGAATGAGAACAAGAAGTAAGTCACTCAACACCAGATTTTTACTTTGTGATTTTGAGCCTAAATCTGTTAATACTACACTTGAAAATGAGGAATGGGTCAGTGCTATGAATGAAGAAATAGAATAGATTGAGAAGAAAAATACATGGACACTAGTACCAAGACTAGATGACAAGAATGTCATCGGTACCAAATGGATATTCAGAAACAAGATGAATGAGAATGGAGAAGTCACAAGGAAAAAAGCAAGATTAGTATGCAAGGGGTATGCACAAGAAGAAGGTATTGATTATGGTGATAATTTTGCACCTGTTGCTAGCTTAGAAGGAGTTATAATTCTTCTTTCTTATGCTACATTCAAAGGATTCAAGGTATATTAGATGGATGTCAAATATTTATTCCTAAATGGAATACTGGAAGAAGAGGTATACATTGAACAACTAGAAGGGTTTGTTGATCCAGACAAGAGAAACATGGTATGTAGACTACATAAAGCCTTGTATGGATTGAAACAAGCACCAAGAGTCTGGTATGAAAGACTTCACTCTTATCTCATTAGCATTGAATTTGTAAGAACAAGTGAAAATAGCAATCTGTACTTAAAAGGAGATACCGATGGTAATATTCTGATTGCTGAAATATTTGTTGATGATATCATTTTTGGGGGAAATGAATTTTTATGCAGGCCCTTTGCTAATGAAATGAGAAAAGAGTTTGAAATGTCTATGTTTGGGGAGATCAAATTATTTCTTGGTCTATAGATTCTTCAACAAGATGCATGCATATATATCACTCAGTCCAAATACATCAAGGAAGTGCTGAAGATATTTAAGATGGAAGATTCCAAACTAGTTAGAACACCTATGGCTACCAGATGTAAGATGAAAAAGGAAGATAATTCAAATGAGGTAAATCAGACCTTGTATAGATCAATGATTGGAAAAATAATGTATGTTGTTCATACTAGACTAGATATTGCACATGCAATTGGAATAGTTACAAGATTCTCTGCTAATCCCAAAGAATCACATATAACTGATGTCAAGAGAATTCTAAGATATTTGAAGAACACCGAAGACTATGGCTTATGGTATAAAAGAGAAGGTAAATTTGAGCTAAAAGTCTATACAGATGTTTATTGGGATAGAAACATTGATGACCGAAAGAGAACAACTAGAGGAACATTCTTCATGAGTGAAAAACTTGTCACATGGATTAGCAAGAAGCAAGGATGCATCGCTCAATCTACTGCAGAAGTAGAATATGTGGCTGCTACTGCAAATTTCTCTAATATTGCATGGATCAAATAGTTGCTGGAAGGTATGAATATGAAGATTCTTGAACCAGTGATTTTCTATTGTGATAATACCAGTGCAATTAACATTTCTAAGAATCCAGTCATGCATGCAAAGAGTAAGCATATTTCAATCAAGTATCACTATTTAAAAGAACAAGTGCAAGAAAAAGAAGTGATACTGGAATCTGTTGAATCAAAGGAGCAGTTAGCTGATATATTCACCAAGCCATTACCGAAAGATACATTTGAGTACCTGAGACAGAGACTAGGGGTACAACCCTTTTCTATCGGTTAGTAATATGACTAGGAGGCTGTTGTAGACGTCCAAAATCATCCTTATATTAATTTAATTAATATTCCCATAACAGTTAATTTTAATTAATTATATTTGTTATATTCTTCTATCTATTTAATTAAATTTATTAAATTTATTAAATTAAATATGATTCACTTTTCTTAGTATTTAAATTTAATTTAAATACCATCCCCTTTAATGTATTAAATCTTATTTATATACATTTCCCTCATTAATCCCTTTTAAATAAATTTTTATTTATTTCTTCCTCCACATGACTTAATTCTACTAAACCACAATTAATCTAAATCTAATTTGGATTAAACTAATTTGAACCTAGATCCTACTCTACCTCACATCACTCTCACCAAATATACCTACTCACTAATTAACTAAGGTTAATTAGGATAATTTCTTGATTCCTACACATATTAGTCCTAATTATTTTCTCACACATGTGTAAGCAAACTTTCAAAAATCCACTTTTCCAAATAATCCTTATTTGGTGCCAAAAAGGTTTCTTACACCCATGATGACACCTTCTTACACTTTCTAAAAGTGTCTCATTGGTCCAAAACTCTTACATCCTCTTACACCTCTCACAAGATCCTTCACATGTGTACTTTAAGTACACTTTGACCATACACATCTAAAGTTGCTCACACATGTGTGAAAAAAGTTGGCCTCTTGCATGGCTTATGTGTCCCTCATGTGGCACCTATGTGGATGCCACATGAGCTCCACCTCATCCAAGCCCTCTCTCTCCTCCAAAAAATCTATAAATAGAGGCCATTGTCAAGATTAAATCATCTCCATTTTATGCATTGCTATCATGTTAGAATTGCTCTAGAATTTCTTAGTTCATTTTCATGTTTTTATACTTTTTGTTCATTATTAAACCTATAAATCACATGCTAGGATTAATTGTGAATGAATCTAGTTCTATTATCTCATGCATGTCATTCTAGCTTAGTTGTTGCATCTTCATCATTATTGGTGAAAGCTTGAGACAAGTTCTTCGTACTTGTTCTTGAGCTCTTCATCACATCCATTAGTTTGCATTGTAGGTTTCAATCCATAGCATGCAAGTAATAAAAGTGTGATTTTTATATTGTGTTGGGAGATCATGCCCACATAACATCTCTAAGAGAAAATCAACAAGGCATTGGGTGCCCTTGTTTAGCTCCTCAGAGGTTATGATGGAAATTATGTTTGAAGTATACTTTTTAGACATGTTAGTGTAGTTTAATATTTTTATATATCTAACGTTTGCATGTCTGAGCATGCTCCCAATAGGTAGGTTTCCAACATATACATTTTGGCATGCCTGGTGGGACCCACGTCCCTTAATTTCTAACATTTTTAATAGATTTTCTGCGGTTCTAGAAATTTTCATGTAGACCCATCTCCGCTCTAGAGTCACTATTTCCACAGATTACCGTCTACGATACTCAGTTGTCTGCACCTATAAATGACCATCTCCACCTATTCAAAAATAGACTCATAATACTGTGGTTTCAACTATTTTTATCAAGTTTTTAGTATTTTAACTCTCGGGTTTTTGACTGTAAGACAATTTTTAGGAGTTAAATGCTGTCTAATTTGGTAAAAATATTATTTTTATGTCTGATTAAGTCTATTTTTAGCAAAATTTGACTGTGTTTATTTAGTCGTCTGTGTAGGTGATTTTTCATTTCCACAGATCACTATCTATGTATATCACTGTCTGTGCAGATCACTATCTGCGATACTTGGCTGTCTACGCGTTTTCCTAGGTTTTAATGATTTTTTGCAACATTTAATATCTGAAACTTCAAGACTACTAATGGATTTCATGTAGGTTCCCTGATGGTTTTTTAACAGATTCTTAAAATGAACTTGTATGGTTGAACACTTGTCTTGGAATGTATGTTGTTTAAAATTTATTTCACTCAATCTTGAATGTTAAGGGAATGAACTTCAATCAATCTTGAATGACATAAGGAAAATTAACACACCTTTTACAAGCTTTCTTTTTACTGTGTGGGAAAAAAATTGAACATGAATGATTAACCATACTATTGTGTCTTTTTCTTAGGTAAAAAACACTTAGTTGCTTCTAAATAGGTTCAATTTGGAATGAATACTTCTTGGTGTGTTTGAAGAAGTGTTTTTCAACACTTCTTTCGAGCTATTTGTCATTAGATTAAAAACCTTAATATAAGTGACACTATGATTAAGTTATAGCCATATCCTCTCCCCTTGCCTTCATAGATCTTGGGTGAAGATAAATCTTATCTTAATCAAGCTTCTAGAGAGGCCTGTCTAGAGGGTGTGCTTCCCCTTTAGAGGACAACCTCAAACCGGTAATCCCTTCGGTTGGTATAGAAATAAAGTGTGACCCAAAGGTCCTCTTTATCCCTTCAAGAATGGGTGTTTCATGTTTAATGGTATTCCATACTGAGTGAATATCCTCAGCATATTGGCATGGTTGAACTAGATACTTAAGTGTCTCACACTGTACAAACTGATTGCAGGGACACCACAAAACCTTGCTAGCAACTATAACTTAGTTTCCTACCCAATTCACCTCTGAATGGTGACTTATTATAGTGCAATGGGAGGGAAAATTCTCTCCCCAAGATTCCAATCATATGTGTCCCAAGGTATTGTGCTATAAAAGAGATCTTCGTAGCACAACAACAATACCTGGAAAAAGGCAAAAACATGGGTGCCCTTCCGAGGGTGACACTGCTATGTGAGCTGAAGGACTACTAAGCAATGGGCCTATAATATTTCATGCAAAGCCAATTTCCTAAGGTAGCTACTATTTGAACTATCTTCATTGTGCTAGACCAAGTAAAAACATAAGTGGCTTGAAAGAGTCACTTGAACATACACAAATGAAATTTTGCAATTTGAATCAAAATTCTCCAAAGTCACAATTGCTTCTCTCCTACAAGGTTTCTTTGTCCCTTCCAAGACTATTTTCAGACATGTTTCTTCAATAACTATTAGTTATGCCCAAAATATGAGTCAAGGTATACTTAGCGTAGTCAATGCCTTTGATGTATGTTGAAAATTAGTTCTTACCAATGAAAAAATTGACCTAAAAAGTCCAAAATCAGTCAGAATCCTACATTGTCATCCCCACATCAACCCACTTCTTCATCATCATCATGCTTATCCTAATCACCTCTTCCAAGTCATTTTTATTCTTCTCAATCATTCTAATCATTCCATCCTAAACATCCACAATCTTCCTAATCCTCATCCTAATCATCCCTCTAATCCACATCAACATCTTCCTTAAGCCAATCTAATCATTCATCTTTCATCCAACTTGATCACATCACCATTCTTCTAATCCAATCCACTTGTCAACCTCATATCATTCTATCAAATCCTAATCCAATTATTCTTCCTTTTCATCCAAACCAATCACCCTTAATTATTCCCTTGTCTTCAAACATCTCCTATCCATCTTTCAAAGTTCATCCATTCTTACTTCAAAATCTTCATTACATCACCTTCTAATTCCAATTTTCATAAAATCTTCTACTTTTGTCTTAGGAGCACCATCATAATATTTGGATTTTAATCCTAGTTATCTTGATTGACCCACATCCAACCATAGTCAATATTAACCCACATCAAATCAAACTTCATCTTTCACACCTTCATCAAGATGTTTCATCTCAAATCTTAGGTTGAAATATTTATCAAAGTGTTTC